>OX578272.1:113656719-113836163 GCA_951217065.1 Baccha elongata
TCTTAGCTTTAATTTATTACGGTCTTGCACAATCAAAACTGCAATATGGATTGTCAAGCTGGGTTGGTTCTTACGCAAATACTTTAAAGCCTTTGTTGATTGTGCAAAAGCAAATCGAAAATTTTACCTATGAGACACCTATATGTTTTTAAAGTTCTCAAAGAGTTTTTTAGGCAAAGTGGAAATATTCCAAGCAGAAATTCGCAGTTATAATATAATTTACGTGTAAATAACTTGCATCTTGTCAATGTACCAATTGCTCACAAAACTCAATTTTCTCATTTTTATGCAGTTACAGCAACAAAAACTTTTAACAAACTTCCAATGTTTGTCAGAACAATTGATAATTTCAATTCATTTATAAAAAAGTAAAAGAATGGCTTTTCACTGTAGATTTGAATAGCATTGAAAGCTTTTTTATTAACCTTACTAGGTCTTCTAATAATGCTTCCGAATTCTCACTATGTAATTGTTACTAGTTTTAAATTGCCATTGAATTGAATGAAAAAATACTTTAAATAAAATAAAAATGCATTTCCGAAATTTGGCTCAATATTTGTAATGATTGTGTTAAAGTTAACTTACCCGGGTATAAACTACGGTGGGTCCACCCAAAATCCTAGGGATCCTAGCACTTTTTGCAGCAACTAGACTTGTACTTGCACAGCTTTGACGGTAACTCAAGCACTTTACTCAGCTATACCTAATAGCACATTATCGAATTTTTTTTTTTTTTTGTTTTGGTTTGGTTTTAACTAGAGGTGACATCAATCAAATTAAATCGAATCAAAAACAAAAGCTTTTGTAAAGAATATTGAAAATATTTCAATACCAAACCACAAAAACAAAGCCTTATAGTATCCCATTTTTTGTAGTGTATAAGTTGAAATTTTTTTTTATCAAAAAAATATATCTAAATTGAAATGTCAAAGTTTTCCAATTTCTATAAAACATCCGGGAAAACTTTTTCGTGGTTTACCATCGAAATGAATTCTTCTCGCACTCCGTAAACGGCAAAACCACAACATACGAAATCGAACCTAACATTCATGCTTTAGAAAGTTTTGCTTAACACTTGCAGAGTAAACGATTTTATTACCCAATGGAATTTAATTATACCGAAATTACCATGCCAATTCAATTCTAAAGGGATGCCATTATAAGATGATCAGAATGGGTAAGCGGTTAAGGACGTCGATTAATATCATCAGAATTTGTATTAAGTGCGAGTATTTATAATGTGAAACCCAAAGTGGGTACACAAACACACTTGCAAAATACATTCAAACTTAAAATCATAATGTATCCTGTGGGGGTTAGGAGAACCAAATGGGCGGAAATTATTTTCATCTCAAAAATGCAACCCCATTTTGGAGCTGCAAAAGATTTCTCTGTATAAAACGGAAAAGAAAATCCATTACAGTAACAGGAATTGAACTCTTTTTTTTTTGTTCTAGTCCTTAAAATATAATACTGTTTTTTTTTTTTTTTTTCTATTTTAAGTATTTCGATTGGGGCGAGAGTGTCGATTGGTTTCACACTTTGCTCCAGAAGGGCTGAAGTAGTCTAGTTTTGCTCAAAAAGTTCAACAAAAGGTCGGAAGCACTTTGGGTTTTTAAAACTCCGCCTCGAACAATTTTTAGATTTTTTTTCTTACTTTTTATTGTAATTCTTCATAAGTTTAATGGAGTTTTTGAGAGTGTTAAACTTAAAAACATTTTAACTGTTGTTTACTAAGGAAAAAAAAAATGTCTAAGAAAAGAAGTCCTTATAGAGGGTGATGGTATAGGAAAATGTTGAGAAAGTAGCATATGTGGGTGGAACAACAGCAGTCAAGGGATAAGTGGCTGACTTTTAAGTTCTTACCCGTTTTATAGACTGAGTGTCATTTTAAAAATCACTGTTGTGGTTAAGAAAAAAAATTGTTTTCAAAACTTTACTGATTGCAATAAGCGGCACAAAAGAGTTTTTAAAAGAAAACATTGACAAAGCATATTTACATAGCGCTATGTAATTTTCAGAATGACTTCAGTGTATTTTTTAATTAATAAACTTTTAGTTATGCAGACTTGTTTAAGTGCTTCGAATTAAAAAGACTTATAAATCACTTTTTAACAATGGCTTGCCATTAGATTGGTGATGATGAGGGTAGAAAAGTCAAATTGATTAATTTCAAAGACTTTGGTTTGTTGACACTTCTTTGGGAATTATCGGACTAACTTTAGGCAAAACTATATAAAGCCCGTAAAGTAGATTTCGCATACATTTGCAAATTTCAAAATCAATTAGATTACGACGAAATCTCCTCAAAATCTAGTTGCAAATTAAAATTGTTTAAAAGAAACACACCTTTTAAATATTCAGCGAAGTGCTGACTAGACTTGACAGCTACTGTAAACAAAAAAAAAAAAAACAAAAAAAAACTTTTGTTTTTGTCAACGTTTACCGTTGCGTCTCGTAAGTTTTCATTTTATTTTTAATAATAAAATAAATAAATTCAAAATTATGATTGATTTCTGGCAGGAAAAAATGGAACAAAAAAAAAAGAAAGAAGTTTTGGTGCCTGGATGATGAGGAATACCTGGTAGAGTTGTGGGGTAAAAAAAATTCACGAACTCAATGGAAGTCGAAAAAACGGTCATATTCTGAAAGAAATGGCAGCGGCAGTGGATGTTCCCACTCCAAAGACGACAGAAATGGTTCTGTACTCAGCAGATGATCCAAGTGCATAAATTGCTATTGCAATCCTTTTTTTTCAATGGTATGCACTTCCTGAAGTTGGTATCTTGCCTTTCTAGGCTTTTGAGCTCAACGCATAATCTGTCTAAAATGCTGCTTAAAAAAGTCTTCATCGTTTTCGACAACTTTTCTTTCCCAGATAGTGCTAGTGCGTATGTGCATAAATAATAACGATACAAAATGCTTTAGCCCTAAAACAGGGAGATTACCTTTCTCCACAGCATTCTCGGTCGGTTGTGTTTCTCTATATGGCCTTCATTATGATGGTTTTTTTCTTTTGAAGTTGTAATAGTTCCAAAATTAAGAGATTTTTTCTTTTTTTTTTCGTAGCGGACTGCGCTTATCAAATAATTAAGATTATTAATTAAATTCGTATTTTGAATTAAAATTAACTGACATTTTTCTTCGTTCATTTTTTGGCTAGTTGAACATTTTTCACAACAATTTATTATTTGACAATTTTTAAAAAATTGACAGAAACGTCAAACAAAATCTAGTTTATGTGCGGTGTGAACAGCTCAACTAGGTTACGAAATCTCTTTGCTCGAAATCTAGATTTCGATTTCAGTGTGAATAGGCTATAACTGAACGAATAAAAAACACTATCTTTTTGATACTACACCTACTACAGTCTGTCAAAGCTCTTCAAATCCAGAAATCTCACCATAACTTCAAAACTACTGCTGTACAGGACCATGGTTCTGCCAGTACTCACATATGGATCCGAGACTTGGGTGCTTAGCAAAAGGCACTCTGACCTCTTAGCCGCGTTCGAGAGAAAAGTCTTAAGGAGAATTGTTGGCCCCATATGTGAGGAAGGACGATTCCGGAGACGGTACAATCATGAATTGTACGCAATCTACCTTGAAGCAGATATAGTGACAAAAATTAGGCTCGGTAGACTTCGGTGGGCAGGGCACCTAGCTCGCATGAGCGAAGAGGAACCTGCTCGGAAAGTTCTTTGTGGTACATTCTATGGCAGACGACAGCGTGGTAGACCATGCTTGCGCTGGAGAGATGGCGTAGACCAGGACGCCCGGAGCCTTGGGGTGCGCAACTGGATGGCGTCGGCTCGAGACCGGGATAGGTGGAGAGACTTGTTGAAGGAGGCCAGGACCGGACCCCGGTTGTCGAGCCGATGATGATGATGATGATGATCTTTTTGATAAGTTTTGCTTATGGATCTAACTATTATAGAATAATGAAATAAGGTATAGCTTCCGGTTGGGTATGCCGATTAAAGTTGGCTTTTTCTGCTGTTTTGCGCAATACTGCAGAGTCTCTCTAACTGTCATTTTCTTTTCGTCTTTGGTGTTATAGTGCACTTTTTTTTTGGAATTTACGGTTATATATCGGGAAAGGAGATTGGTAGGGCAAAATTATTGCGAAATAAATTGAAGCCTATTGATTTCTATAACTTTTGTGGTGTATTAGCTAAATTTCAATTCTCAACCTCAACAAAGAATTTTTCCCTACGGCTCACATTTTTTAAACCTTTCTAAACCTCTTCAAAGTTTGCAAAAAACTGCATTTACATTGAAAAGTTCGAAAAAATTATTAACTTTGAAAAGCTTTATATCGGAAACCATTGAATCTACAGAGACAATTATAGCTTCATATTGTAGCAGAAGTGTTGTCTACCTACGTTAAAAACGTCCTGAAAAGGTACTAACTAGTCTTTAAGGGTTATAATCGCAAATTCTAAAAATACGAAATGCTCGCGGTTTTTAGATTTTCGACAAAGTCACAAACTTGGATTATTCATTGGGCCATCATCACAAACAAGTCTGCAAAAAATTAGAACTACCAGATTTGAGGCACATTACCCCGTATACTCTCAGGCGACAATAATTTTAATAATTATTTTTAAGGTGTAAATATTAATAATTCATATTTTAATTGTTTTATTAAAGTTTTTATAAAAATCATTCGTATTGCTTCAATTATTATTTTTAATCCATGTTTTTAACATACTAATATTATTTACACTGAAATATTTCTACACAATCAGCAACTAATGGCTTCCACTTTTCTGAACAAAATGCGAATCTAACTCAATAACTCTGATGTGGTCAGATGGCAATATGTTTTAAATTTTACCTGCAATTTTAAAGCTCAAAATGGAAAATCAGATAGTTGTTGTCACATTTTAAAGAAAAAATTAAATTTACAAAATACAAAACAAAAAAATTTAATTTTTTAAAATCAACTTATTGATTTATTTAATTTTGAACTTTAAAAAAGAATGTAAAATTTGAAAAATTCACTCATAACATTTTGCCATCTGACCACAGAACTAGTAAATTCAAATTTAAGGAATCTTTTTGATCACGTACGAGGTCAAAGGTGTAGTGTCAGCGATAATATAAAAATGTTTGTGATAATGTTCATGGTGAAAAACATTGTTAATTTTAAGACCTTTAAAAAAAATTCAAAAATAAACATTGAAATCAACCACAAACGTATTTAAATTAAATAAAAATATAAATAATGCCTTATTGGTTGATTCCAGTATATGAAATGTTGTTTGTTTAACTCACGACCGTCTTTAGTTTTTCATATTTTTATATACATATGTTTATTTTCCGTAAAATATGTTTATGGTTAAACAACAATAAAATCAAAAAATCTGATTGTTGATTTACAACGAAACATTCAGGAATCAAACAAGCTTTTTTTCTTTCGGTATGTTAAACCTTCAATAAAAAAGTTCTTCTGTCTCATAACTCAGAATTTTTATTCAGTTAACCAAGCACATGCTAATTTTAAGCTAGGAAACTCAGCCTCCAAATACCATAACAATAGAAATTACAATTTAAAACAATAAACTTGTTATAATTTTCCAATTACATACAAATTTCCTTTGAACTTAATTATATTCTGAATAAAAAGCAATCTATTGAACTGAACCATCGATAAACGTTCAGTACACAGATCAAATTATTTGCTTCATTACAGATGCCAGGACTTACTCAGGCGAATCATATACCGGAATTCCAAATTTCTGTCGACTCAATTTGAAAGGTTTATCGAAAAATTACAATCGGAAATTTCCATTATGACAGAATAATAGATCACACTGTATTCAGTTGCTGGTGGTTGTGGAAACTCTCGTCTGACGTCCGGTTTTCCACAAACCCTATATTCTTCATCATATAGCCATCATAAAGCAGACCAGAGTCGGTATAACAAATTAGATTTCTCGTTGCTGATACGTCAACCGCATGAGTCTGAACGAGAATGCACCAGTCGGTTGTCAGTGGTCAGTCGTCGAGGATATCCTTTACGTGTATACCATTCCTCTTGCCCTGCAAAACAAAAGTTTAACCAACCGAGTTATACAAAGTTACAAACGAGAATTCGTTGCTATATAAGAGAATCCAAAATAAGCTGGAGATACCTCTTTATAGGGTATCGTATTGTACGTACGTGTATTCCCAAGGAAGTCAGTCAAGTGGACCCAACATTTTGCCAACAAAATCATATTGACGGGATGAAGTTTGAAGTGGAATGCGAATTGGTTTTTCAATAACAAAACAATTCGATTGACCCCGAGAAGGGTCAACAGCCAGAGTCTCTCTCCCTCGAGGTGGAGGGCGTATCATAAAGTCAAAGAATCTATCGTAATATTTTTATATTTATTTTGTTTATGGAAGCTAATTAAATTTGTCATCATTCCTGAAGAGCTAACTAAACGAAGAAGTCACATCACGTTCCAGCCAATTGCGTTATGAAAAGGCAATCTTCCGCCCGCAGATGAAAATCACGACATCTCTTGAAATTGCCTCATAAAATATTTACTTTCCTCTTTTGGAAGACGAGGAGTGTATTAAAGAATTTATTCCTCAATGCTCATCAGCGCCTTATAAGTATACCAACTCGAACACACTTGTCGTCGACTGGATCTAAAAGAAGGATCTCAACCATCACCTGACATAAAGTATCTCTTCTGGGGTGATTCCTGTAGACACATTATATGTACCTGGTGAAAAGGTGTAATTTACGACTTTGTGGAATTTACGCTTACACGCAAGTTCGAGGTTGGAGATGGTTTAACTTTGCCGAACAACACCCACGTCTCACACCTCTTTCATTTCTGACACTCCTGTGTTGCAATAGAAACAGCATTTTGGCCAAGGCATTATATTGATTTCGTATTTCAAAGTTATGACTGAAAGTGTTCTATACCTAGGGGTGGAATTATTTATATTCGTCTTCGACAGTCGTCATTTAGAATTGAAATTTGTCTTTATGGCAACTTTAGTACCTTCAAAAACGGAGAAGAAGTTAGTTAAAGATTTTATATTATGTGGACAGTTATGATAGGAAAATGGGAGTTGGAAATCGCTAAGAGTGACGAAGTAAATAGATTCTCGTTCGAGACTTATTTAACGACATTTTTAGGACTGCAAAACCAAGTGTTTCGACATTTTTTTTTATCGGAGATTTGACGGAAATATTTTAATATGAAAACATAAAATTGCTTTCTTATTTGGGAAGTCTTTTGCTTGATATTATTTTGTGGCCATAAAATATTCAGATTTTAGGTAATGCTCAACTAAGGTTTGAAAGTAAAGTGCACTGTGCGGAACGTAATTGCTAAATTACCAAATTTATGATAGGAATATAGGATACCAAAAGCTGTGTGAGCTAATGCAAGACTTTGTTGTAATAGTTTAACATTTCCACCACCTCGATAGGTGAGTATACTGATTTTTCATTTCTGAAATAAATTTTAAGTAAATGACAAAAATCACTTTTTTTTTCACTGTGCAATTAGCATACTAGATATCAAAATCTCATGAAAGAATGTTGGAAGCCATAATCTTAAAATGTGTTACGTCTAAATGCATTTCAATTTAATATTAATTTGTCGGAAAAACTTCTTTTTCTTCTTCTTTATTTTTTTTTTCTACTTCTTTTTCGGCGATATTATATGTTCTTAGCGAGGGGTTTGTCACGAATGAAATAACCTGACCACTTATACTTGCAATCATTTGAAATCACGTTGAAACCAGGTGCAATCACTATTTCAAGTGATGAAATGTTGGTGATCGATTTCAAATGATTTCTTGCAATCATTAAAAATATTTGAAATCACAAAATTTTTTTGAAATCATGCAATCAAAAGTGCCATAATGAAATCACGAATTGAAATCATATAATGAAATCACATGAACTAATGTGTAATCATTTGAAATCAGTAAATTTATTTGAAATCAATGCAATCACAAAATTTTTAAATAGTTAATAGTTAAATACTGCTTGAAATCACCTGAAATCATATGAAGTCATTTGAAATCTTGCAATCATTAAACCACTACACTGGCTAGTGACAAACCCCTCGGTTCTCAGATTGGGATCACAACATTACCACTTCAACATTTCCGCTATATTAATCTGCTTGTGGGGTTCGTAGAGTCAACCTAAAAATGTCAAAAAACTTCCCGGTTATGCATTGTTCCTTGTTGTGCTGTACGATAATGCCTTTTGGACAGGTAATTGTATTCACAAATGTTTTTCGACCTGAAGACTTTAAAGCTTCATTCTATATTTTTACTTCAAATTTGATCGAGCTTTTTTGGTCCTGCAGTCATTCGAAGTATCTTCACGTCAGTTCCCGTCAATTTACTCTCCAACTTCTTGTACACTCTCTTATAATTCTTCAACCACATCATGGCGCTAGACGAATCACTGAAGTGTAGTGCTTTCCTTTCAGTTTAGGCAACATTTTTCAGTTACAGAAGATATGACAGAGTTCTCACGCCACTTTATCTACCCTACGGATACGCGATGGTTTGTATATCGGCATCACTTATATATCCAAGATATTTCAACTTCTCGTCCTTGAGCAGCACTGCACCTTTAAAACATATTGTCCCAAATAGACTTGAGTTGATCGGAAAATCGGCAACATAAGTATATTCATCCTTATTGGCACTTATATTTACGATACGATGGCCCTCCAAAATGTCCACCCAGGATTAAGAGTCTTGGTCTTCACTTCATGACTCCATCGTCAGCAAAGAAAAATTCATTAATTTTTTAGTCCCTTCCTTAATGCATATAGTGTCGCCATATTGGTGTATAGCTACATGAGCAAAAAATACGGCAAAAAGTACTGCAATAATACAGAGGCAGTAAAAATTCTTGGTCATTTGCAAAAAAAAAAATGTTCCGACGCTCGTTTTAAATGAAATTCCAGTATTCGACTTACAATGAGAAGCTGGGGGCAGAATCTGCATTAAAAAACGATGAAACATTTTTGTTGGTGCGAACGATTTGCTGAACAGTTTCCAAAATTTGCGAATCGTTTTTTATACAGAATCTGACACCTGATTTGAGAGCAGTACTATTTATTGCTAATTCAACCCTGCATTATTCTGTTGTTCTGATTCAAATTATGGGACGAATCTTCTTTTATTCTCGTACAGTTGTTAGAAAACTTATACGCATCTTGACAAATTTGCTGTACCGGATAGTATTACTCCTATTGTTCTGAACAAGTGTGGTTCTTAAGGCTCTAGAATCATATTCCCCGTAAAAGCTATTGATCGAATTCACTAACGTCCCTTCTGTCTAAGATCATGGAAACGCTGATAAACTATAAGTTTGACAAATATCTTGAACTATAGCAGAACGTCTTCCATATCAAAAGATCCAATGGTGATTTTGATGAATTATTCTAACGAAAAGTTCTACTACGGTGTTTTTGAAAAAAACTAGGATTTTTACTTTCGCTAGAGTTTGTCATCAAGCTATTTTATTGAAAATGCTTGCATTCTGTGTTGCTGACTAAGAGCACCTCTTTCGGTCGATTAATATAAGAAGTTTATTACGATTTTCAGTCTAAAAACTTCAGAATAAATGCTGGCGTTCCCCAGGGTTCCATTTTCTCTCCGACTCTTTTCCTCATTTTTAACAACGATCTTTTGTTCAAATCCTCTAAATTTTTCCACAGCTTTCTTTTTATAATCGTTGCCAGATTCACAACCCTGGAAGCTGATAGCAGAAAGCGATTCCTTATGCTTTTCTTTATAGAAAAATTAAAATTCACTACCAACATCGTGCGGCAGTTAGCCGATTCTGGAATCTGCTTAGTGCTCTTTATATGTGAAACTTAATCGGCGGCTTATGATGTGCTATAAGAAGAAGCTGATTTGTGTGCAGTACTATTTGAAGTTTGAACTATCATCTGTGTCACAGACCTCATTTCTCATTGGTCATCTACAGTTGAACTTAAAAACTCTATGTTTTTATAGTGAAGAATCCAGAACAAGAATTTAAATTCCTTCTTTTTTTTTGTATTAATAAACTAAAAAATATAAAAACTTCATTGCAATAAATTTATAAACATTTATTTATTATTTTATTATAAAAAATGTTGTTTCCTTTCTCAAATACTTGTACGCGTTGTGTTCTGACAATTCCTTACACAATAATCATAAATTACAATGAATTCAACTGATATGGATTATTTTCTATTAAATTAACGATATATAGGATTGGTTTCTTAAAAAACAAAACTGAATACGTTATCCCTTAAATATTATATACAAATACAACTGTTAAAAATGGTTCCATTTTGATAATGCTCGATTTTTGTGCGATATGAGGTTAACAATGATAAACATATTTGAAGCATATTTATTTCGTTTGTTTGGTTTTTATAATTATTCTTATTCCTTTTAAAATCTAAAAATATGTAATTTTGTATTTTTATTTATTTTTTACAACGACCTACAACGGTTACGAAAATACACAAAAATGTACACTTACATACATTTATATATTTGTACATTAATATTTATATTTTAAATAATAAAAAAAAATCTACAAACTAAATGTAACAGGTCCTACAGTTAAATTTTTCAAAAATATATTTTATTTATACAAAACAATATTGATATGATGACTACTACATCTTGAGTTTTAAACCAAATTTATTGGTTCACAGGGCTTTTGGAATAGTTTGAGAAAACCCTTGAAACACCCTGTGCGACATGAACAGGGTTGTTCGGGAGGTGTGATGTCTTGCTCTGGCGGTCATGATATGATGCAGTTTTTGTTATCCACATCACTGTTTGAATTCTGTTTCCGTTTCCGTTCATAGGCGATGGCATCATTGGGCACGTATGAGACTCGTACTCCTCCATAGTGCTTCCGAGCCGGAATCCTATAGACATAATCATCCAAACTGGACGAACTAGAGGAACAAGTTGAGCAGACACTCGAAGCATCGGTGGCATTCTCATAGACCGGTTTTTCGTGTTTTGGTTGGGAGTTGTGATGGGATAAATTCTTTTGATTGATCTGCATTTCGGAAGCACTGCGATTCTGATTCCTTCTTCGTCTACGCCGACGAGCGCTTGAGTTATCAGTGTAGCTTTTAGATCGGGACATTGTGTCGTGTCCACTATGGAATCGCACTTCTTTGGCAAGATTATGTGGATGTTGATGTTGATGCTGGTGGTGGTGATGGTGTTGACGAGGGTGGTAATTATTTTCATCATCCCCTTCGTCGTCATCACAAACGCTGCCACGAGTATCATCTTCGATTTCGTTGGCATTTTCGTTGTCTATATCTTCTCTGTCATTCTGAGTAAGCTCCTGAGTGCTCTGCGTCATTTCAGAGGCACTTGGAGAGTTGATTATTATCTTATCTATACTTTGGTAGCTGTGCGAATCTTCTGCTTTCGATATCAACAATTCCGGCAGAGATGAAGTCAGATTTTGATCGGAAAAGTCCACAGTTCGTTCACTGGATCGAAGATTATCCAAACTTACTCCTAACTCAGACAAATCTAAAGGTTCCCTTCGATGGTCAACAAGTGGAGATTCTTGATCGAGAACAGCCTTTTCCATATTCCGCTCGAGTATCAGTCTATCGAGGTTTCTATTTACCGAGTCTTTTTGGTTTGCGGTCGATCTTTTTCCTGCTCTAGGAGATTTGGCTCCTTCGGTGTTGGAAGATGAACGTTTGGTCAGTCTTGGTCCAGGACCTGAGCTATCCGATGGTGTTGGTGGTTCGCCCTTACTACATGCAATAGAACAGTAGATGGTTCCTCTCCTTGGCAAGAATGGCCTCCCCAGAAGCGAACAGCGACATGTACAGCAAGAGAAACATTGATCCGTGGCATGCCAATGTTGACCATCGTGACTCATTTGACCCTGATCAACACCAATTACTTCTCCACAATAGTCACAATACTCGGCAAACATGGTGTCGAAGCAGGTTAGGCAGAAAGGTTTTCCATCGCGCATTATGTACCGCTGACCACCCAGTTGGTGGTCGCATTCGAAGCAAGCAAAGTGCTTCATGTGCCATGTGTTTCCTTCTGCTTCGGTGCATTCATCAGAGAAGATTATCTAGAAATATAAAATTATATTTTGTTAAGGATTCTCAGATTAATTTTAGAAAATACTCACCTCATCGCAAGCTGAACATCGTGGTTTCATGGTCTCTGCATGGTGCCTGCCACAAAATAAGTTGCCATCTTTGTAGAAGTATATCAAATCCACAAGGATCTCTTTGCATACTGAACACACAAAACATCCAGGATGCCAGCAAACATTTGCTCCGAGCCGCTGGGCAAATACAACAATATCACCAGGCGATAGTTGGTCTTCACACTGTAAGAGAAGAAAAAGCGAAAATTTCTTTTAAAAAAACGTTTTTGATATAAAAGGAAAAATGTCCCAAAGGAATTAATATCCCTGAGCTCGTTAACTGTGCCACCACACCGTGAAACTATATTTAAAAAAATTAAATGAAAGGTTCCCTTAGAAATATATATTCAAGAGCTTTTTTTCCCAGAAGTGCAATTCTCTTTAACCACATTGACTATTTCGCTTAACTACTTTGACTATCTTTTTTTTTTATGTGTAAACTTTTATTTAAAAAATAAAATTATCCTTCGAATCCAGTGTGAAAGTGAATAATAGGTAATAGCTGCTAATTAACAAAACCTACAGAGAAGTTGAATTAACAAAAGTTAATTGAGTCTTGGCTCAGGATACCCCACTTAACTATACCAAACCCAAGCAATGGTTGATTACCCTTAACCTGCGAATAGCTTCATTGAATGACCTCTTATACCTTTTTACAGGGAGCTTCTTGTAATATGAATAGCCTCAAAGATTTCCAGACTATTTAACCTTTCCCATTTATAGGCTGCAGGCACAAAATGAAAGTAATTTACTCCTTAAACTTTAATAGAGGATTTGAATGGCAAACTACTTAGTGTTTTCTTTCTCATCCTTTGGTCCTTTTTCACTTTGTGCTGCAAGGGATGTGCATGTATAAATAAATAAATAAAAAAAAAACATCGCAGAGTTCTGAGGAAAGCTGGGATAAAAGGCGGAAACCGCTTTAGAGGCTTCCGTATCCGGCTATTAACTTTTCTCATGAAAGATTTCACTTTGTGATAAAACAAAAAGAAGAATTGTTGTTGGCAGGAAAGGGAACACGAAAGGAGTTTAGATTTTGCAAAGATTTTATTTCTGTTGAACAATTTTCTTGGGCCATGAAGAAAGTTAAGGTGAATTTTTTGGTATAAAGTTGTTTCAATTCAAATTGTTTTGGGCAACTTTTTTGTTTAAATGTGATGATGTAATTATTCATGTCATAATCGCAGAGCTGGTAAAATTTTTCGCTATATAATGAAATTATGTGAAAGGAATTTTCGTATTTTGTCTTAAATTTCTGGAACATCAGGTCTAGCAGCCTTCAGCAAACATTCAATTCAAAATATATAAAATTTCTATGAATCCTTTTTAAATTGTTAATGTTATAAGAAAATTTAAAAACCAGCATTTACAGAAAATAAAAATACTAATAGACAATATTAGAACTCAGACATAATTTTTTGGATTTGATGACGATGTTGCGGATTCCTTTTTTGCCGTCCGAGTCTGTGCTGGCATGCTTGACCGGCCTACTGCTTGTCGGAGGACGTAGGTACTTGACCACTATCATAACCGCGCAAACAAAAATCATTCCAGTCTTTGCGTCATGGTGTTCAGATACAAAGTACAGTGTGAACACAAAAGATTCACGAAACCACACGAAACACAAAGAAAAAATATGTGAAATGTTTCCAATTTTCTTTATAGGCTCATGATTAAGGCCCAACTATAATGCGCATGAGTAAGCATAAGCTATTGTCAAAATCGCATGTCAAAGTGAGCGAATACACACAGTCATATGGCATTGGATATAATGGACATATGCGCATTTCGTTGAGTTTCGTTAAACATGAGCTCCGCATGAGCTGTGCAATCTTAACCGCTCTTACATATGTAAATTTGACAGCTGTGAACATTTTACATTCCGAAAAAAAAATGAATTGCATTTTACCAAAAAAAAGACTACGAATTTGCATTAAATTAGCCATTTCATAAATATATCAATAAATTTAACATTAAATTATACATTTTTAACACAATTAAAAGAAACTAAAAACAAGTGATTATTTCATGTTTCACATGTTCATTATGTGCATTCATCATGTTTGTATAAAAATGACGAAACAGTTCGTTTAATTTTGACAGTAGGCCATGCTAGCTCATGGGCATTATAATTCTACCTTTAATTGAAATCTCCAGTCAAAAGTGACCAAATTTTATGAAAACTTTCAAAATATTCGTGCAAAAAGCGAAAAAATAATAAATTACAAATGTCAGAATAGCGATTGTCAAAATGCATCCATGATCATTTAAAATAAAAAAATTTAAAAACCGGACGCAAAGTCCTGTCTCTTTTATACAACAAAGTGTTAAGGGGACAAGTATATAGACGTCAAAATGCGTTGGGTGAGTTGTCGAATGTGAACATCGTCTATAATTCCTACAATTTCACAAAATATTATTCCCAAATCGATACTTTGTTAGAATTTTTTCAAACACCTAACAATGACGGCCCATAGCAAAAATAAAAGACCTTTAAGCGAACCCTGTACAGTACACGGTCAGTCAAACGACGAGAGGTCAATCATCATCTGTCATCAGGCAAAATCAAAAGTGTTTTGATTTTTCGTCGAAAAAACGCACGCACAAACAAGGCTTTACTTGTTTTTACAAACACTATATATTATAGATTGATGTCAAATCAATGACCATGAAAATTTCGCTTTAGACTGCCAGAGTAAAAGATAAATTAGTAATTCGCGTCAGAAATAGTTTAAATCCAAAATCAAGTCCTTCCAGAAAACCGTATTACTATCATTTTTAAACACTGACCAAACATGTTTGATTACAGTTATAACTAGTTAAACAATAATATTTTTTAGAATTTCCCGTATTAAGTGTAAGTTTGAGTATGAAAGAAAAGTAAAATTTTGCTTATTAAATTTATAAAACGTGTTGATCAAAAAATGGTAGTCTTAAGATTTATGATATTATTGCAATCGGTTCAAAATTTG
This sequence comes from Baccha elongata, assembly GCA_951217065.1. NCBI lineage: Eukaryota > Metazoa > Arthropoda > Insecta > Diptera > Syrphidae > Baccha > Baccha elongata. The sequence continues at coordinate 113,671,881 of OX578272.1, forward strand.
AAACACTGATTAGATATTTTGCCCGTCAGATGAGTCTATAATATATAAGGAATCGATTTTTTTAATTTTGCTCTTTCACGGAAACATATAAATATATTTGCACGTTGCAACACCATCAGGTTCTATTGTGTGAAGTGAAACGAAATTATTCGTTGTTTTCAAGGGGTTTGTCACGAATGAAATCACCTGACCACTTATACTTGTAATCATTTGAAATCACGTTGAAATCAGATGCAATCGCTATTTCAAGTGATGAAATTAAAAAAAAATGTTATGGTTCTATTTTAAATGATTTTTTGCAATCATTAAAAATATTTGAAAACACTTTAAGTTTTTTTGCAATCATGAAATCAAAAATGCCATAATGAAATCACGAATTGAAATCACTATGAAATCACTTGAATTAATTTTCAATAATTTGAAATCAGTAAATTTATTTGAAATCAATGCAATCACAAAATTTTGAAATCAATTTAAATACTGCTTGAAATCACCGGAAATCATATGAAGTCATTTGAAATATTGCAATCATTGAACCACTAAACTGGCTAGTGACAAACCCCTCGGTTGTCTTCAAAAATACAAAAGAAACTGTACCGGAAAAATTTGTATGTATAGTTTCGCTATTTGTTAAACAAATTAATTCATAACCAAAAAAAAAAAAACAACAAACAAAATAGAAAGTCAACATATATCGCGAGCAATTAATGTGTCGGTTGATTAAATTGCGAAAAAACAAAATTCAAACATCGATTTCTTTCTTTCCCTCAATTAAGACGTCTGGCCCTTCTGTGACTACAGTTTTGTACGTCAGAACACCTTAATCTCGATTTTGAAAAACAAAATGGCCGGGGAATGCAATTTTTTTTTGGGTCATTTTGAGGCTTCTGGCGGACACCTTGCCAAAATCAAAACATCTGAGAATTATATATTGGTGTTTAGAAAGCAAAATCCGAATAGTCTATCTATTTGGTATTTTTGGCTATTACTTAAGTTAGCTCCTACATTCGACAGCTAGGCTTACATTTTTGTGTTCACCGAATCAAGACCTTTTTATTTCTACCAATATTTTTCGAGACTTTAACACTCCCAGCATAGTTGCTGCGGGCTCTTTGGAAGACTAGATATGTTTCAAAAAAGTCACATAAGAACACATTCATATCCACGGTAAAGGCCATTGATGTTTGATTGATTTCGTATATTTCCATATGAAATTGGCATTAGTTTGTTTTTTTTATATCTTTGTTTCTTGTTTGTTTATTATTTTCTCTGAGCTTGTGAGAAGAATATGAATAGATACATATTCTAAAATAATTTTTTCAGGTTTTCTAATCATCGAGAAATTTAAAAGCCCTTGTTATATCATTTTTCAAAAATTAATATGTTGTGTAACTCATCACTTTAAAACGAATTCAAAGAAAAATATAATACCTATACGCACAAAAAATGTAGAAACGTAAAAAACCTTGATCGGCAACCTTTATTTCTGAACATTTAAAAAACAAATGTCCATTTTCCCAGCTTTTAGGAATTCAAATAAATTGGTCTTTTCAGTTTTCACCATCATTCAAGTGCAAAGTATCCAAAATCTCTGCCCTCAATTGCTTAACCATTCAAACTGTTTAAAGAAAATAATATCTTTTTAAGAATGAGCAATAAAATCAAAAAAAAAAAATAATTTAAGAAAAAGGACCGACCGACCGGTTGCCTCGTTAAATACATTGTTCTCATTCGTTCAATTGCGCACTCATGTGTACTGAAGTGAAGACGCTGTCATTTGGAACAATGAAGATAAGAATGGTTTCCCCACGAATCATTGAAGAAGAATCCATAAAGAAAATGAAGAGAACAATGACGAAAGTACAAAAAAAAAAATAACCGAACCCTGGTGGTAGGTGGTTGTATTAAGTAGCCCTTTTGCAATGTCAACGGGCGGTGTTTCTTTTTACTTTTTTTTTTCAGAGAACCAAGTTTTATGTACCGAAAAGCAAGATAACGAGATTCATTAATAATTTGACCGAATTCCAGGGATTGGAAACGGAAAAAACGTGCAGAAGCTTTATTTTAAGGGTGGGATGCTATTTTACAGGTTCAAGGGATAGAGTTCTTTTTTATTGATTGTTTATTGAAATTTAAGGAGCCTCGTTGTATACCTATTGTTTTCTTGAACAAAACAAAAATTAAAGGAGATAAATGTTTTGTAATATTTAACATTTCAACAAGCTGAGTCATTAGTGTCATCTTTTAATGAAATCTCATTTACTTGAAAAGTTAATTGAGACTTGAAATTGAGTGTGATTATGTGATGTGATATTTTGGTTCATTAGACATTTAAGTAGGAATATCCGATTTTCGTGCTTTATTTTAGAGGAAGAGAGAGCAGTAATTTTAAGATTACCGATGCCTATTAAATATTCAAGTTCAAACTAAAAATCCAAATTCTTGGATTACAATGTTGTTGTAAAGATTGAAGCGTGAAGGGCACGTTGAGCTAATGAATTCTCATTTCTCAATAGCTTAATTGAGGTCCTTATTGCGAGAGTCTATTCGCAAAAATTCAACTAAATTTTTTTCGATTCTATTAAGCTTTAAGTTGGTATCGCGAATCGAAGTAAGTACAATAGAATAGAAATAGCTCTTCAACTGAGCTTTTGATTCAAATGTCAAAATTCATTAATTTTTATTTGAAATTTCTACTGACTTGCTTGTCTATTTTTTTAAAAGTCGAAAAGAAATTTACGGTGGAATTTGAATTTCTATTGAATAGTAAAATATCAAAAGGAAAAGACTCTCGCAATACCAATAATCGGTAATTTTTCTATTCGACTTAAATTCTTTTTTAAATAGACTCTCGCAATATGGTCCTGAGTATAGACATTCTCGGAGCTGAATTTATATCTATATTTTTGTATAATACCATCTCAGATGTGTCGTTATAATGATCAGCACTGATCGGTCATCTCCCTTAGCCTTTATATAGTGTGGTCTACATACACTTGCGCGAACTGTACCACATCTTGTTGAAACCACAAGTTCTCCAGTGTGCAGGCTTTCTGCGCTTATTCTTTCAGTCTTTTTTTTTATATAAATTGTCCTTAAAATTTGCGCGCAAAGCGATGTATACATTGTATACATTGGCGTTTCCTCTACATGCTCAGTTATTTTGACAACAAATTTAGTTCATTCATATGTATATATGTAAATCATAACGAGGCTGGCTGTTATCAATAGGTTTTTGAAATTCAATTCAAATATCAAAAATTTCCTTACATACATCAATCAATATGTTTGATCAATCATCATCATCATGCAAAATCAAAAGGGGTTTAATTTTCGTCAATAAAATTTATTAGAATATATAATGTGACACATACAATTCTATTTTTACAAACACAAATAAATAAATTGAATTGATCATTGAACCGTGTATATGGGTCGCCAAAGTTTACGGTGCGCCAAAAGCTCTAACGAATCTTTTAGCTAAAGCGTTATTGATCATTCACTCGATATGACCTAGTCAACGTAGTCGACGTGTTTTGAACAAAATATGCATCGAAGAATGTTTCTTTCGAAAGATCCTAGCGAGGGGTTTGTCACGAGCCAGTTTAGTGGTTCAATAATTGCAATATTGCAATTGACTTAAGATTATTTTACATGATTTCAAGCTGTTTTTAAATTTATTTAAACATTTTATGATTGCATTGAATTTCAAATTAATTTATTTATTTTAAATGATTGCAAATTATTTAGAGGGATTTTTAAATATTGCAATCATTAATGATATTCGTGATTCTATTACGGCATTTTTTTATTGCGAAATTGCAAAAAAAATTAATTAAAATTAATTTAAATTTTTGTTAATGAAACTGTTGGGAACTGTTCTCAAAAGGATTATGATTTCAAAACATTTCAGAACAGCCGATTTCTCATTTTGTATTTTTAACATATTCTATTCGGGAGACGGACATAATACCGAAATCCAAAAGACCGAAAACCCAAAAGACCGAAAATCCAAAAGACCGAAAACACAAGAGACCGAAAATCCAAAAGACCGAAAACCCAAAACAGCGAAAATCCAAAAAAACGAAAACCCAAAAGACCGAAATTCCAAATGACCGAAATTAAAATTATATTTTTTTTTTTTCAAAATTTTCATTTTGTTTTAAATGGGTGATTTCATTGAACAAAAACAAAATAATTTTTTAAATCATTAACAAAATTCTCTCTTACCTCAATTCAGAAAAAATGTTATAAATATCAAAACAATAGCCCTACTTTAATTCCCGGTAGGACTACCCAATCTTAACTCTTGGGGGCATAAGTTGGCCACCCCAGGTACTGTTGAATTTGGAAACTTTGTACTCAGGTGCCCGCCAGACGACTGGACATACCCTAAGCGGAGCAACGAAGTTGCGTGAGCGGGACTGACTACAGAAAGAGAGTTAAAATCCCTTGAACCCTCGAAGCGGGCCACTCAGGTGCTGTTAAAGTAAGTAAAATTATCTAAAAAGGTATACATATATGAAAAGAAAGTAAAGAAAATACAAAAGCCCGAAAAAGTTCTCCCGAAATGACGAAAAATTATTTAAAATAAAAAATTTGCACAAATTTTTCATTTTAAATATTTTTTGGGATTTCGGGAAAACTTTTTCGGGCTTTTGTGTTTTTGTTCTTTTGGATTTTCGGTATTTTTGGTTTTCGTTCTTTTGGCTTTTCGGTCTTTTGGCTTTCGGGATTTTGACCCCAACCCGTTCTATTCTGTTCGGTATCAATTCGAAGCAGTTGTATTGAACACAGATAAAATAATTTCTTTTGACAGTCCTCTTCCATTTCTAATTCTTCACATTTGATGAGTGCTGAATGTTTCACCAATTATGTTTGTTTTGTTCATCTCGCAATTTAAACTGGTTTTTGATAGGTTTTTGCAAAAACCAGTGGTTTTTGTAAACCCGTTTCTTACCAGAAACGTATGGGAAACCTGTGTTTTTGGGCAGGTTTTTTGATGCGGTGTTAAAAGGCTATTATTTCGTTAAAATAGTTGCAAGTATTACACGATTTGGAGATGTATAGCATAAAAGTTAATTCCGCATTTATTATTTTTACAAATATCAAAGAAAAACTGACAGTTGCGCCATTTGCAAATGTGTATTATGTAACATTTTTCGATTACACGATATACATTTAGGGTCAGCCTGTAGGTATTACTAAATCTTTTTCTACTTTAAGAGATGCTTTAATTTCAAGTTAGCTTGAAATTAAAGCAAATTTAGTTTGACACTAAGCAAGGAATTTCAGCTTTTTGTCAAGCTAAATTTGCTTAGGTTTCAAGTTTACTTGACTATAATTTTGCGCCATTGTATCTTAGTGTGCATGTCTAAACTTATAAACTTGACTAGACTCAATATTTTTTTGTTTGTTTTAAAATTAAATAGGTATGCAGAAAATAAAAATTCCTCCACAAATTCTATACTGAATTCTTCATTCTGTAATTTTTTTTCTCCTTTCCACTGCGACGAAATCAAAACGTTAATAATTTCTCTCTTATTCGAAAAATAATAATCTTTTCTTATATATTTTTCTTTAGAAAGATTCCTTTCAATTCCTGTCTTAAATACCCAACTAAACAATGAAAACCCCCAACTATACTTTGAAACTGCCACTGAACTTCCAAAAAGCAGTTCCCAATATTAAAGTTTTCCTTTTTAATCAAATTTGCATTGTTAAGAGTACCAGACGCAGTCCTTTGCTCAAAAGTAAAAGTTATTAAAAGTTTTAAGTTCATTTTGCCCCAAACAACAATCAATCCCAACAACCAAACAAAAGAAAACAAAAAAAATGTATGAAAGTATTTAGTTCCCTTGCCCGCTCACTTACCCCTTTGCATGGTCTTTCATCCGAAAGTAATCGCACTGCTCCACGACCAAGAGCTTCGCGTTTTCTTTGTGCTGAAAATATCCGCAACTCCTTGCGTTCTTCGTCGCTCAACGAATGGCAATATCGAACCTTTTCAAAATGAAAGAAAAAAATACTTTAAAGGATTTCAAGGATTAACAATTTTATGCGCGTTGCGCCGTTCTTTTACCAAAAAAAAAAAATAAACAAAACAAAAAAAAGACACTTTTGAATGCTTACAATTTTCGCGACTGCCATACTCACTTCGTTATCTTGCGGCGGAAGTTGATGCAACAATTGCTTCACCCGATACTTTTCACCAGCGCTATTAACGTAAGGAACTTTATCGTCCGGAAGTTGCGAGAAATACAATCGAACCTGCAAATAGAAGAAACAAAATTTTGAGATGAGAAAAATGGGGGAAATGATATAGAAATGGTCCAAATTAGTTAGTTGCCTCTATCGGGAGTTTAATGACGCGAAAACTTTCTCCGGCATCCAAAACAGCGGGAGGATAAATGTTCAAGTAAGAGAAGGACTTAAAGTAGAGCAATTAATTTTTCTCGACAAGGAATATACTTTTTTTACCAGGCGGCCACAGTGGCGGCGGACGGCGGCTTGCCGCATCAGAAGCCATTGCCTCGCCAGCCGGTAGGGGGCATTGCTATGGTCATGAAGAAAACCGACTTTAATGTGAAGCGCTTAATCAAATACTCTGATGGAATGATATGGGGTGGATATGGATGGCATACGATAGTACTTATATTGCAACTATACAACCACATTATGAAGACATTTTAGCTGAAGATACGAGCTTGGCAATACATTATTGCTGCTTGACATGTTGGTTGTGCAGACTGCCTGAGCTTGAGGCACTATATTTGGTCACACGCCCAAAAGAAAGTTTATAGCACCGAATGCACTCATGTGGAGGATTTTGATTTCACTGACCAAATATTAAATGGCCGTTGGCAAGTTATACTGAACAAACACCATGCAGCATGCATCGTTGCATTGGACAAATAGGGGCAAGGCAACGTGTGTGCAAACAGTTTAATAACCTCGGCTGGCATTTCATGTTGAACTTTCAATGAAAGCTAATCCGATGCCATTTGGTTACCTTTGAATAACAGAAACACATACATAACTATGTATAAACATCCGACAAAAAAATATAGATTAAGTCTTTGGTAGAAAATGAAACAAGGAATTATTATACGAACTTTTGGGATATAATAAAAGGAGTTGAAATAAAATAATTTTTTTAAGAAATACAAAAATACGCCTATTTTCTATTTAGTGAATAAACAACTCCTGGACTTGAGCCCTTATAATCACGGAAAATATACACGAGCTGTCAAAAACTACTATGGGTATCGATATTAGGAAGTTTTTAAGGAGATCGTTTAATACACGGTGGATTTTTCAGTCAACTTAGTTAATATTTCAACCAAAATCATGTGATTTGACGATTGAATTTCTTAATTTTGTCTATTTAAAATAAGGGGATAGTTAATCGCAAAATGCAAACGGAAATTTTATCGAATAGACCAACGAGTATTATGAATCGTGATCGTGAGGCTAAGGAGGCCATTTATCGAATACAGGGAAACCAACTTTGATTACTAAGTATAGGTAACTTATTTTCGTTTTTCCTCATTTTCTATTTTTCTGATAAAAATAAAAATCAGCATAATGGTTGTTTTCTTCTATTTTTGCTTTTATTTTCAGCCAAATATTTATTTCAATAAAGTTATTGTAGTTGTGACATTAAATAAAGGACATTATTTGACAGTGGGCTTAACAAAAAGATTTTATTGTATACACAAAATATTTTTGTTGACCCAACACAATAATTTTCTTTATCTGACAAATTAATTTTGCAGATTCAACAAAACAAAATTGTTTATTCTGTCAATACAATAAAATACATTGTATATATGACAAATAAATTCTATCCAACTAACAAAATGTTTGTTTATTTCGATGTTTTTTTTTTTGTGTATATAACAAAATAATGTTTGTCAGTTTAACAATTTTTTTTTGTCACAACAACAAAAGAAAAAAAAATTTTGTTACCTTTATCAATTTGATAAAATATTTTATTGGACGTACATATATTGACAGAAGTTTCATCAGATCAACCTACATTTTTATCATAGATACCTAAATTTTATTTTCAGTGTACTTACATTAATTTCAACTTATTTTAAATAGTCAGTAACACATCAAACAAAATGTGGTCTGGCATCTTCTTTCTTCGGCAAAAAGTTGTATCCAGTAAATGGTGCGAATTGAATCACATATATTCAATCATATATATTCAAATCACATATATTCAAATCAAGAATATTGCTGATGTCAAAACTAAAGATTACCGACTCTTCCACGATGCATATCTCGATTTTTCCGCGCATGGAAATCACTACTTAAAAGAAGTGGAAATGAGCCTGGATATGAATCTCATTGAATTCTTTTGGGACCTGCTGAAATATATAATAAGCAGGTGATATCTCCTTCCAAAAACACATTCTGGTCGAGAAATTACATAGTTTGGACGATAACATCAAATTAAAACCTTATTAAAGGTATCCCAGGCGAATCAAAGCTCTATAAGATCTTCGGAAAAATTCGAGGACTCGTTAATGAAAGTCAAAATAAAAATAAATAATTTCTATCCGCAGATTTTTATCAAAATTGTTGCAGCCGTTTCGAGATAAATTGGGAAAAACTGTACCTTTCCTTTATATGAACAATACATATCTATTATAAAATTAGTTTATTCGAATTTTGTTGAAAACTGCTGCGACAATTTTGAAATAAAAAACTTAGTGAATGTTATGCTTGCAGTGCTCCTGCATAACTGCATTTCAGGATTTTAGCATAAAATGCAAATAACGGAGACTAGGGGTTTATGTTTTTTTTCTTACAAATTTGACCATAAATTGATAGCTTTTTTGCCTTGCATTTTATATAGTCACTTACATCGACTAAAATAAAATATGTGTCTTAGGAGAGTGTGGACGGCCTAACTGATGATGCCTACCGTTCACACTCAGGCGAAACATATCGGAGTATAGGCTACTTAACCTTTTTCTTGAATTTCATTCAATTACTCCACTAAACTAAAATAAAAATTAACAACTAGCAATAGTTGTTGTTGTTATTTAATTTTTTCTTTTTTTTTTATAAATTGATAGCGGCTAAACTAATTATAATTAAATTTTGAATGGCATTTAAGTTTACACTTACAACAAGATGGCGTTTAAACATTTTGGCTTAACAACTTCAAAACTAAAATGCTATTTTAATGAATTAAAATTTTTGAAACTAATATAACAATCACGTGTTTCTGCGTTATATGTTTCAAATTTTGTTTAAACTTGATAATTCTAAAAAAAAAATAGCTGTAAAATACCGATGGCAATTATTTACTAAATACCAATATAGCAATTAAATTTATATGGTTTGTTGTTATATTAAGAAGATAATTAAACACTACCAAATAGTGCAAATATTAATTTTCTTTTTAATTACATTAAAGTAATCGGAATCAAGAAACTATAAAACTAAATAAAATTGCGAGTTCAAAAACCGAGAGTGTTTTAAAAGACGAAAGCCATTAAGGAGCGAAATCAAAGTGATCAAAGTTTTTGTTTGCTTTAGGAAGATGGTCCATATGTTTAAGGCTTATTAGGTCAAATTGTTTTTGAGAAAAAAAAAATTATTATTGCTCTCAAGCTCAAGAGAAGTAACACTAGACAGTGATTCTTCGGAGCTGTCAGTGCCACCAAATTTATTTATTTTACTGTCTGCACTCAAAAGTTTCTTTTTCAAGACAAAGATAAAAATATACCTTGAAATGCTATCAAAACATGATTAAGATTGCATAAAATATTCGCAGTAATATACTTTCAATAAATAAATTTGTTTCACTGTTTCCACCTTTTCCCTTCATAATTTCAATAAAAATGGAAGGATTTCTATACTATGTTCATATACCTAAGTAAAGTACATATGTACATTGATTTTGTGTTTCAAAACATAAACTCTGGATTTTGAAATTGATAATTAAATGTAAAATTTAGCAAATCTGATTCTTGAATGAATTTGCCTCTCCATCAATGATCAAAATTCTTTCGTTTAACCTTTTGCATTAGATATCAACAAGTTTCAGCAATTCAATCTTAAATATGCTTAAACGGAAGTCACTTCACGCAAATTAATGAAGAAAAATAAAAAAATTCTTCAAACATAATAATTCGAGTCATGAGAAATCTGATGACATAAGAGTTTGGTAAATACAATGGTAATTAATTACCAAAAGGTAGGTAGATAAATATTTTTTTTTTAATTTCTGAATAATTATGCAACCGACAAAATGAAATATGAAATAAATCAAAAATTCCATTGAAAATCTTTAAGCCTATCAAATTGACTTAACTTAAGCAATTTATTTACTCAAATCAGTTTTTTTTATTTTTAATTTATTTTTTTCTTAATTATCAGAAATTCAATTTGTTAAGGTTACATTAAGTCAAGGTCATTTAAAAGAAGTTTAAACAAATAAAAATAACTTAATTTTTTTCCATTCTCCTTACCTGATCTGGCCGCAATCCTGGCGGCACCCATGTATATTCCTCCAAAGCACATCCACTGTCATCGTCCGACTGTGAATTCCTCTGAAAGTCTATTTGATGATTGTGATGATAACTTTTGTAATTGCCTCTAAGTGGTGAAGACGTTGCACTTAGTGGCAGATTTGGCGGAGGCAAGCATCTTCTTTGGAGTGGCGGCAAGAAATGTCCCGACACTGATGTTGTCGTGCTGTTGTTTGCACTACTGCTAAAGCTGCTACTGTCCAATGATCGCAAAAGTAGTTCAGGGTTATTGTCAGAACATTGTTGAGATTCTGGTTGCAGTTGGTTGGCAAGTGGAGTTTCGTCCAGCCGATGAAGGTCTTGTTCGCTTTGCGTGTAAAAGACTGTTGATTCCATGGCATTTACTTTGGTTTGGTTAGAACTAGAAAAAAAATAAAAATAAAAATTTAACGATTAATTAGGCATATGAATAAAACATTTGTGTATATGCGTTTGCATAATGATCTAGATAAGAAATAGTAAGGTTTGAGTTGATATATGTATAAAAAAGTAACAAAAGATTCCTATTATCTAAAGATGTTAAGAATTCTATCAGAAAAGAATAAGAATCTATCTTTTTCTTTTCAAAATCAAATTTTATCAATTTTATAAGTTTACCACTATGTAGTTCAAACACAGACTTAAATTAAATTGTAATTATATTTTGGGAACGGAAATGACACCAAACAAATTTTCGAAGTAGCTAATTTTCCAAACTTAAAATATATATAAGTGCACTTGTTTTCTTTAAATTGTTTATCCTTTTAGTATTGTAAAGACGTCTCCAAGATTGAAACTTAAAACAATGATGTGGAACATTATTGATGATGTCTACATCTAAAAAAAAAATTCCAGAGGAGCTTATTAACGATATCTGCGTAAAACGGTACTTTTTCAATAACTTTTATTTTTTACTAGACCGATTTAAACGATATTTTATAATATCATACGTTTCCTAAATTTGATTAATACTACTATCAAACATTTTGGAAAAAAGTATTTTATAAAAAGAATTTTTCTAATTCCTTTTTTGTCGAAAAAAATTCCGATCAATTTTGATAAAATCTTATATAACTGATTTATTTTTTTTCCGAAGTAGCTTGTTAACTGTACCTGCCCTAAAACTATACTTTTTCGATCTCTTAAACGGCTTAACCGATTTTGACGAAATTTTAAGTGCCCTTTATTTCATATAAGAAAAGTTAACAGCCTCGAATAAGAAAAGTTAACAGTCTCTTGTCAAACCTGAAATTAATTTTTTTTTTTGTTTTTGATTTTAGTTCAGTTTTGCACTTTGTCAATTTGTTTTTGTACAGATTCGCACGAATTTAATTTTAACATTTGCTGTAAGTATTCAGTGCGTATTGCCGCCAGAAAGTAATTTTAACATTCAATTTGACATTTGCAGATTTTAAGGACCAGTTGTGCAAATATTTGAATCGGGGCCCATATTCTATCTATTATAACATGAATTATTATGTTACGACATTCAACTATTTCGATTTGTTCTTACAACATTTTCTTCTAAATTTTCAGGTTTAGTTTGAAATGTGTTTTTTGTTTCTCTGGACGATGTTCACATTAGACGTACTCACCCGACGCATTTTGACGTCTATATATTTTGTCCCATTTACACTTCGTTGTTAGAAAGAGACACGGTTTTGCATCCAGATTTTTAGATTTTTTAAAATTCTCATGGATGCATTTTGACATTTGTTATTTATTATTTGTTCGCTTTTTGCACCAATATTTTGAAAATTTTCACAAAATTCGGTCACTTTTTATTGGAAATTTCAATTAAACATGAGAATATGCGAAGACAATTGTAAACATCTAGGTTCATTTCAAATATTTTGTTTTTTTGTTTCGTGTGGTTTCGTGCATCCATTGTGTTCACACTACTTTGTGTCTGAACACGGCGGACTGAACGTACGTCAAAATGCGTCGGATGAGTACGTCCAATGTGAACATCGTCTTGAAAGAACTACTTTCATGAATTATTTTTTTTTTATTTCATTCTGACAGATCAGGTCTGTCTGCAGTTTAGAAAAAAATAAACAGATAGTGTCTCTTTTAATACTCATATTCGATTTTTGTTTTCCCATAAAATTGATATTGCCGATTGCCGTGATCAATCGTATATGACATAAGAGGCAATTCAATAGGATGCAATCTCTTTATAAACTTATATCGAATTCCTTGGATTTTTTCAGATTTGATAGAAGAAGTTGACTTTTCTTCCTTCCCATGAATGTTAAAACAACAAAGTTGCTTTTTGTCTGTGATTGTATTGTGTGTTTTTTAAAGATGTGATCTAAACAATTTATTGTAGTTCACTTTACTCACAAATATCACTATTAAAACCAAATTTATGTTCAATAGATTTTTTAAGATTATTTTATTTGGGAAATCTATATTAAAATAAACCAAATTACACAACTAAAAGGCTTGTCTGACAGAAGAAATCAAATCTGTTAAGGATGTGTGCAAATACGTGTGAATCTTCCTATCAAATCGAGATTCAAGAAAAGATGATTTGAGGGGAAAAAAAGCAACTATTTCGTGTCCATGGATCATGATTTGCGGAAAAAAATCAACTTTAGTCCGAAAAAAGCGACTTTAGTCCGAAAAAAATCAACTTTTTATTTCCAAGGAACTCGACATTAGTTAGCAATAAAAGTGGAGCTAAATTCTCCTTTAACTCTTTCGATTTCGTTTGCAATTTTGGTCAAGAAATTATCGTGTATAGATATACAAAATTCTCCAAAGGTACTCAACATGCTGATTGACACTCGGTGCCGTAAACAATTCCCATATGAACGTACGGAACACTCTCAAAGAATTTACAGAATTTTATTTTATTATTATAAAATAGTCTCAATATTTTGTACAGAAAATATTTGAACATTAAGATTGGCAATACAAAAACTACCATAATTTTTCATTTCCTTTGTTTTTGACACTTTTAAAGCATTTGACAGCATCAAAGCTATTGCGTTATCTAAACTGAAATCAGATTTTGGGTTCTATAGAATAGAACGTGCATTGAAACCCTGACAAAAATCCTTATGATAAGTTTAACTGCCGTAGGAAATATAAGATATAGGCTGAAACATGGCTTACGTATCTAATCATGTTGTTGTTTACTATAAAAACACATTTCATTCATTTTAAATTGATGGTTAATACTTTGTTCTCTACGATATCTTGTGCCTTAACTCTATAAAGCTGGTATGATTTTCAAGAATCTATAAGCGTATCATTTTCTGATTTGTATCTAAGATGCATATTCTTGGAACATCATCTACGTAAGCCAATTGTGGTTATTTCAATTGAAATCATTCACTGCACTGATTCTTCATGAAACATTGTATAAACCTATGAATTAAAATAAATTTACTATACCTATTGCAGAAAAAAACCCGATTAAAGTACATACCTACTCTATCATGTTCAACTCCACTTACACATCCAAATTGATGCTTATCTATCACGAATATAGTGAAAGTGTGAAATCCATTAAATTGAACGCGCAACACCACCACAATCAATTGAACTTTAATCAAAGTTAATTAAATTTTGTTTCCATGGGATGGCCAAACTAAATTTAATAAGAGTGTCTATTATTTTGTGCTCACGATATTTAACGAAACAAGCTATAAAGTAACTTCCATTCAACATTTAAAGATAGATAGATGTTCAGCTAGGAATTTTTGAAAAAAAAGAAGGCGCACCCAAACCAATTGAAATCATATGCCCCCCTCCCCCAATCATCATCATTGTAGGAAATACATTACCCCCAGCTTAAATCATCCCACAAACATCATGAATCTTTTTTTCATCCATCTATTAAATGCGTCTACCTAACCTATAGAGTAGTAGTAGATACTTAGCGTAGTCTAGAGCAGTAGAGATTTGAACAGGTGGTTTGATCTTTGAACAAGAACAACGGCGACGCTCCAAACACAAATTTCGTGTACTCGACTTAGTGCGAGAAAATGATAATCCTGAAATGTATCTTGTTCTTAAGTTAAGTATCGTGGTGCAACCTACTCGTATGTTCTTGCAGAAAATATCTTCGTTCGTTCAATATAGTATCTATAGTAAAACAGGTCCATTTGGAATATTCTTTGCTTATAGCAGGAAATTTATCTATGAAGCCATCATCGTCATGGCGGATACACGATCTCTTATAGCCGCTATATAAAGATGCATGCGTAAGCCATACGAAGAATGTGCGCGCGCAGTTTAAATTCTCGTGCCATAAGTTGGAGCAAGCATCACAAGTAGCAATAGAATCAGTATTCCAAGTTTGCTTCCTTATATGGAACCAGTTATTCTCGATTATTGCATATAGAAAATATAGCTAAACAATTTGAATGGAAGTTCATTTGGCGGGTTGAAGATGTATCTTTTTTTGATTTGCGGCCAATTTCTTTGGAAGAAAAACTCATTACAGTTATCGTGTGATTGAGACTTACCACCCATCAAATCGATTTATTGCTTTAACTTTGTATCCAAAGAATACCTACCTATACTTGTATCGTAATTGGGCTATGAAAAATCTAATTTATGAGAGGAACATTATTTGGCATAAACTCTCTCACAGTTCAGCACGGTTTTCTTCGTTCCGGTGTTGTTCTACATGGGCAGAAATGTGTGTCTGATATTGTGAAAGTATCTATGAGATACTTTCATGAATTTTGGTATAGCTGTGTAGTGTTCTCTCCGAAAAAAAAATATATACAATTTCTCATGGGATCCAACGAAATAGATATGGAATACTTTTGGACTTTCCATTTTTTGTCTTCAACCGCATCGCTAAGTTGCGTTGAGCTCTCTGGCTACTGAATTATTCATCGATACACATTGGTTGGACCTTCCGAGTTGATTTAAAATGTATATCGCACACAACTTTGCGGGACCAGCAATTGAAAAGTATTTGTATGAAAAGTGAAATTCTTTTTTGTGTTGTATTTCTGTTTTTGGGGGAATGTCATTTATGCAAATTCATAGATACATCTGGGAATAATGGCCATTTCTTCTGAGATTCCCAAAGATGTCTGTTTGAAAGTGAAATAACGAAATAAAATTGAAAGTAAGATTTCTTTATTCTTTGTTTTTTTTTTTGATAACAATATGATTTAATACTTTAACAATGAAAATAGATATTTTGGAGACTTTTCTTGTTGTTAAGAAATTCAAGGCAAATATACTTTTGGTCATAATGAACGATATAAGGTTGTTCTTTGTTTATATTATGATTTGCATAAATTTTTGGATTATTATTATTGTTTTTGTTTTCAAGTTATGTAAATGATATTGTTTAAAAATTAAGTTTGGATTGGATAGCATAGTTATAACATACATATATTATTCGACAAGCTGATGATTTAAGATATTTAAATTGGGAACAGATGCTGGGGTAGACTTTATATTTATTAAGTGGCTGTTTACATAATTAAAGGCGTTATTTATTGAATATTGGCGGAAAGCTTGTGTTTTATGTGGAATTTATAAATTGTTAACATGAGAAGGTTTTGTTTTTGCTCATAGAAAATATACAAATTAAAACTTTTTGAACATGATAGTCTGAATAATCTTTATGCTTGAATCGATATTCATAATAACAAACTTTAGTCTAGTAAAAAAAAAGATTCTTTTGGACTAGAATAATTATTACAAATGCCATCTGACTAGATCACAATTAGAATTTTCTTCATACACTGCAAGACATAAGAATAGTAGATAGATAAGCAGATATTATTTAAGAAGTAAAAAAGTAATTACCTACTACAGTTATATGCAAGATCTACAAAAAAGAGTATATGTAGTGTATTTACAACTAAACAGAGAACAGAGAACTATAAAGAAAGTCTTTAAAAAAATTGTAAATCGCATCATAAGAATATAAGCAGTGGAAAAATCAACTTTGTTATGTGGTAATATGAAGGTAGTTTGTTTGTTAATGACGGTTCACTTTACAATTTAAATTTGCGTACGGAACACTTTCAAAGAATTTACACAATGTTATTTTATTATTATAAAATAGTCTCAATATTTTGTGTAGAAAATATTTGAACATTAAGATTGGCAATATTACAAAAATTACCATCGTTATTCATTTTCTTTGTTTTTGACACTTTTAAAGCATTTGGCAGCCTCAAGAATAAGAACATTAAGTCGTGGTGTTTTAAAAAAACTGTGAAGAACAAATTTTTAAGATTGGAGGAAAGAGCGAAAATCGTTGTTTAGCATGCTGCAGGATTTCCAATGCCACGTCTATGGTTCATAAAACATTTTTCTATGCTACAAAGGCTTCCCCAAACAAATTTTGGGGATTCAAGCACTGTCAACAGTTGGGGCAAAGGACATTCGCTACTTTTCATACAAATTTGGGCTAATTTTATTTAATCGGCCAGCAGTTCTAATAGACCGTATTAAAATGAACTTTTTATATTGTTACACCAAAATTCCAAAGTCAATTGGCTGAGGAGATATACACCCTCAAAGTATCTTACTTGCCCACTTATCCATCATTTACACACGATGATTCGTAAAAAATGCACAAAAAAAAAGCTGAACGGTTGATTGATGGGAGAGGGGCTATCTATACCCCTTTTAGCAAGAAGAAGGAATTTTTTTTTAAATTGACTTTAAACCAACAAAAAATATTGAAAAACAACGGCAATACCTAACAATGCTCTGATATCCCTTTTTAAAAAGACAACAAATTTGTTTGGTACTTTAAGTGAATTTGGCTATTTCTAATTTTCTTAAAAAACCCGCTTTTCTTTAAGCACTCGCTTCTTTTCATCATAAATTAATGAGAGCAATAATTTTTGAGAATAACAAATCTATTTAGAATGATACGAAAACAAAAGATTAATTTATTAAATCATAGATTAAAGGATAAAATAGATAAGTTTTTAATTTTCAATTTGACATTGCACGAATGAATATTCAGCTAACCAAAGATACAAAAATAAAAACTGGAACGAAACAGAAACCCCCACAAAACAACAACATTTGTTGCATACACAAAGGCGAACTTCATTGACAGCAACTTTTCTTGTCAAATTCTATTTGACAGATGTAAATATGAGTGGATACAAATTTTGCAGATTTATTTATAATAGAGCGATAAATGTAGTGGTTCGACGGGTTTATATTTGTATGTAGTTAAGTGCCTAGATATTTATAAATAAATAGATAAATGGATAAATCTGTCAAAAAAGTTCCGTGCAAGCGGCTTTTTGTTTAAAAATTAAAAAGAACTGTTCTCTAAAACAACTTTATTTAAAAAGACAATAAAAAAAGAGGTTTCTGGCTTTTCATAAAAGTACGACAAAGCATTGTAGATTCAACCGTTGTTTTTGAATATTTTTTATTTGTTTTAAGTCATTTTTTTAGAAAATTCCCCTGCCACCAAAATGGAGGCAGTCCATCTATATCTATACACCAACACACGGACGAAATGTTAGGCGCGTATTTTGACGTTTCATTTTATTCCCTGGAACACCCGCTTTTTTTAGCTGAATCGTTTTTCAATAAAAGACAACTCATCTCACTCATCTCTCATCTCGAATATTGAACACCATCACAGAATTTCGTTAAGTTGTTGTATTTGTGGGTAAATTTATTGTATATGGTAATCATACATAAATAATGAGAAGCGATTGTTGGTGAGATAATCTATACGTATCAATTTGCAATAAATATTGTTTTCGGTTTGCAATGTATTACAAGTTTGTTTTATTCATGTTTGAACTACAGTTCTTACAGCTCCTAACCGTGAGCATCATCTTTGCATTTAAATTCAACACGAAGTCATATACCTAACTTCAATATTTTTACACTTGCAGTGAATACTTCTTACCTAAATTTATATATTTTTTACTAAATAACACACATTATTTTCGAAAGAAAAGAACAAATAAAACTTAAAGCTCTGGTCAAATACCACGAAATTAAAAACCGTAATCAACCATCTCTTTAACACGTCCCAGAGGAAGCTCAGTTCCGGTAGCACACCCAACCAAACTGTGTCATGCTAATTTTCTCACCAATTAACCTCCAAATTAGCCGAACAAGTACGCAATTTAAATTGTATTCTAAACTTATATGTAAAAGTGCGCACAGAAACCAAATAAAACTGCAAAGTATGCCAAAACATTTATATATCTTAATGGTCATTTCATTAAAGCCGTCTCATTAAAAGATACGTGGACATGAAAAATAATTATACAAATTGCAATTATGACTAACACAGTCAATTAAATTTATCCCTTGTACGAATACCTCCGCCTTGTATTCTTGTCTTGTCATATAAAATAATTTCCTACTCCCTATTACCCTGAATCATCTTCATAAACCCTAAGCTTATATTCTTTCTATGTTGATTTAGATTTAAGCCAGTTGGTACCTTGTGTATACGTGCCACAAATCTTCCAAGATAAGATGCTTGGTCGGCTCATACATAAATTCAAAACAGAAACATGTGATAATGACTGCCAACGTAATCTGCCATGATGCAAAGGATTACTTTCAAACTTAAGGATGAAGGGGGACATCTGTGGAATGCATAAAGGGAGTCATCAAATCAAACAAACACAATTTGAGAATCTTCTCCACTTGAACATCATCGCACGGTCTGTGGCGTGGTGGTGTCTTGTTCATGCCTCCAACCGTCACCGCCTTGGGAGCAATGTCTCTGCCATTAGAACGCTTCCAATTCATTAGAACGAGCAAAAAATCACATCGCGCGCCATTGTAATGAAAGAGCCAACTTCATAGATGACAGCATTGCGTGGCTGAATATTTTAAGCCTGGCTTGAATGCATTCACCATTAATTACGTATACCTATAGCAGCATCAGTAGAGGATGTCTTGCAGACGCATTGATGGGCTAGATGAGGCTTCCAAGGTTCCCCACCTGAAAATTGAAAAAAAATCTGGATAACAAATCCCAACAAGAACAACAACTGTTATAGTTAGTTTGTTCAACTAACTGTCCATTAGACTACCACCACCTGGAATACGGGAAGCCTTTTGTAAAATAGGAGCCGGGTATAGCTTGTACCAGTCTATAGTAGTGTATCGGTGGTATAGTTGGACGATCATCGTAAATAAAGCACTTCTTTGGGTGGAAATTATATCACGTGGACGCCATCTCCATCTCACGGTGGATGAGCTAACAATTTGCAATCTGCACAGATCATTGATCATGTTTAATTTCAGGTAATGCTAGTTGTGCAAGATAACGATCGGTTTATAAATTGCTTCATGTCGTGATTAAAAATAGAAGCACTGCACCGATCGTACTTTGGATTTCGACGGTGAATATTCAAGAGACACACTCTCGGTACATAAAAAATGATGGAAGTCTTTAATTTGAACGGGAATGTGTGTAATTTAAATGATGATTAGGATGTATCCTTTCAAGTTTAAACTATATAATACATGGTGTTGGTATATTCCTTTAGTTGTATACTACCGATCTTATTAAATTCACTTTTTATTTTTTATTTAATGAATAAATTGTTGTAAAAAATGATCGAGGAACGTGAAAGGGCGTGTCGAAATGTTATCACATTTGGAGAAGATATTTTAACCTTTAACCACCCAATCAGAGTTTTACCACTTTAGTAAAATTGAGGTAAAAATAAGTAGCCTGAATAAAAAAGTGAAGTAGATTTCGAAATAAAAGTTTTCAATTTTATTTTTTCATGAGGTTTTAAGTGTTAAAGTTGAAAGACAAAATTGTCATTAAAAACATAGTTATAATTTTCTAATTTGGTAACAGTGCAATAAAGCAGAGAACAATGGTTAAGGCCGTGTGTTAATTGCGTTTAAATTTCTTCGTTTTACGAATAATTTTTGACGTATGGTTTGAGATGGAAACAAATTGTAAAATTTGGAAAACACTAATTGTTTTTCTTTTTGCATATTAAATAATTCTTGATACAAAATCCAGCATTATTTTTCCAAAATATAAAAAACTATTTAGGGAAGTATTTTATATTAAATGTTTTATATATAATGCATTATTACAAAGAATTCAATAAGATTCAGAAAACTTTTTATGGCCTTTAGACCGCATGAAACGCCATTTTCACTTAACTCATCTGTTAACGACGGGTGAGCACCTTGTCCATACTCAAATTTCTCCTTGTTTCACAGTTCAACTTTACTTATTTTTAGACATATTAGGATAGGAATTCAACAGACGACAACTACAAATACAATCATCATTGTCTTAGTTTGAGAAACGTTAAATTCTAACCACTTTTAGTGTGCTACACAGCAGGTTCAAATATAATCCATTTTATTCACCACGCTAGTATCAAAATTTAACCATGGTAGAAAGTTTAACTAATATTTTAACGCAATTCATACACGGCCTAAGTCTTTAATTTATGAGATTTATTGTTATTAATTTCAAATAAATATAATGAATTCGAATAAATACTTATTGTCCAGTTGCACCAAAAAATATACAAAACCGTTTAATATATCTGAGTAATTAAAATTTTCGTCCTTTTATATTATTTGCTGCAATTTATGCGGTGAATTTTTAATAAAAAGAAACATGTATACAGTATAACACCCCTGCATTTATATTCACCACTCAATGGAAAACTTTCTTGATATGTCTTACATTTTGAATGCCAACTGTCCTTTCATTTGAAAGACGCTTTTAAAATTTGTTTGGAAAGAAATGAGATCCAAAATCTATCGCATTCGGCTAAATTCATCGCATGAAAAATTGAAAAAATGTATCAAAAGTTACCACACAATTTATTTTTGTTTTAAGATTACTAAAGATGGTTTTTCAATAGGAACCTGAATCGATGTTAACATTCTGTGGCGGCCATGTTTTTTTTGTGACATCTGTCAAACATGTTGTTTATTATTAAATCACCGATGCTAAGCCTCTTTGTCAAGTAACTCGACTAAGCATCAGCATATGCGCAAATAGTAAAACCATTTGTTTTTTTTCAGCAGACACTGTGGCTGCCGTCAGAATAGTTTCGACCCGGAATTGGCCAATGATCTATAGTGTACGTAAGCCATTATGTTAAAGGACCGCCGCCGCTGTCCGTTAAATTATGCAAGAAAACCTGAGTAAGTTGATTCCTCGTGCTGTGCATAGGAACTTGATCTTTCGCAGACTACCACTGCGCAACTTTTGCGTCTGGATTTGATCATGCAACCGTATAAGACTCAACTGAACCAGGAGCTAAATTCTTGAATTTGTTTGATGGCCAGGCTTCGAAAATATGGAAAAGGATCTCTAGCGACAAGTCCCTTTTTTCTATGAATATGCTGGCTACGCTAAAAAGCATAATTGCTGTAAATCGAATTTCATTCGGTCAACTCAGCCAATATTTGAACGGCACGCGGCAGCCTCATTGCCATTGGACTCCTACTAAATCGATCGACGTTGGTCATTACACCACCATCAACGGCGAATGCTATTGGTATACAGATCAATGATAGACTATTTCTTTTGACATTGACAACAGTAAAGAGCTACGTGATTCAACACAGCAAACGCTACATTGGAAATTTTGCATGAATCAGGGGTCCTACCGAACCCGAACTGTCTTCTTAAACACTTATGTCCAGTTTCACCAAAATACACCTAAAAGCATTTTAGTTAACGAAGTAATAAAAATTTTAACTTAAAATGGTTTGCACCAACATTAGAAGGTGAATTTTTAAAAATGAGGAAACTTGATGTAAACTTGGATTTTTATTCACCACAAATGGGTCTCTTTCATTAGATCGAGCGAGAGGAGAGCATATCAATTGAAAAATTTCAACATTCTCTTTGTTTTGCATTTTTAAGACGCCTTTAAAATTTATTTCGACTAAAATGGGACTTTAGTTTATTGGCTCTTTTAAAACTGAAAGTGGTTGGTGAAATTGAAAAATTCCATTTTAAGATTTAACAACCCAATAAATAAATACAATTTAAAAGTGTTCGGAGAAACTGGCCATGAAAGCTGCAATCTGCAATATCACATACGCAAATCTTCATTGTTTCAAACATGAAATAATGTCCTGTTTATTTTAAATGGAGCTAAAACTTAGGCAGTTGTAGTTATGAATATTTTGCACATCACACTCACGGACATAGAAACAAAAAGGAAATAAATAGAACAGCAAAATACAAAAATTGATAGTCACGGTAAAAGATGTTCCTGCCGACTGACTGGCAGATTTGTTAAAATCCGAAGGTCTTACTGGCAAGAGGGGTACCATTAGTTTGTTTATGTATTCTCTTGTTTATGGAACACATCCTTACAAAAAAAACAAAGACTTACCAATATTCAAATAAAAAACGCTTCATAAGGCATTTCGAAACCTTATCTAACTTTTACTTTCACTTTGATTGCTGACTTAATTATTCTCATCTTTTAGCTTCAAATTTTGCTAAGCTGCTAATACATTTACCAATATAACATGGCTAATTATTAGAAGATACATATATGATTTATGATATCTATCTTGGGGCACGCCGATATACAATAAATATTAAGAGACATTGCATCATAAAAGCTGTGACAACATTAATAGCACTTTACATTAATTAATTACGATATGAATTCTTCTTTATATCAATTCACCTGACAGAGTTTTCTGGTAAATGGGCAATTAAAACTGCAATTTGTTAAAAAAATTTATAAATTAATTTTGGGAATATTAAGATTGGGATTATTCTCAGATTTCCAAAGACATGCGTGACATGATAAGTTTAGCAGTGTGATCGCAAATATGCATTATACTCACGTCCCACAAATAAAAATATGTTATGCTTTTAACATAAAAATTAAACGATGATAATCATCAATGAAAATTTAAATTCACTTTATTCACTGTACCCGCAGAGTCAATTTGTATAAAAAATACAAACTTATAGCCTTAAT
The DNA here is from genome assembly GCA_951217065.1 of Baccha elongata. Taxonomy (NCBI): domain Eukaryota; kingdom Metazoa; phylum Arthropoda; class Insecta; order Diptera; family Syrphidae; genus Baccha; species Baccha elongata. The sequence continues at coordinate 113,695,348 of OX578272.1, forward strand.
TGCATTGGTTTGATTTTACAAGTAGAGGATTGCCTCTTCATCATCTAAAATGCACAGCACATGTAGTTGCATTATCATTTATATATTTCCTGCATGAATTCCATTGAGATATTTATGGATAAATAACATAAACGAAGAGCATAACCATTGCATACCTATCCACGCTAATGTCAGTTTCAGTTATTCTTCGGCTGAATCAATTATAAAACATGAAGTCGAGGATGCCTTCGATGATGACCTCAGCCCAGCAATCGCGGAGCCTTGACGTAATTAATTGTTTGCCGACATCTTAAGAAGCTTAACAGTAAACCTGTTAATAGCCGCGAACAGCTTAACGTAATATTTGAATTTAATTGAGCATCTTAGCCACTGGATGGTCACTAATTTGTTTCTCACACAAACACACCAGACCAGACTCCGAAAGGAGATTTTAAGATGAGAAAATTGTTTTGTCGACGTAATCTTAGTGGCGATGCTTATCGTGAGATTCTTTTTTTTTTTTTTTTTGTTATATCGGCCTACAAGAAAATGGTGCGATGGGTATGTAAGATACGTAAGGAAAAGATACGATAAAAGATACGTAAGTGTACCTCTTTACTAGATTGTTTGGCTTTCTTTTTTAATTGGAATTTTACTTAAGAAATAGAATCGGTGAAATTTTCTTTTCTGTGATTTTGTTGATTAAATTGTAGCAGCAAGTTTTTTTTTGGGAAAATTATAAGAATTATGAGTACCAAGGTATATTTTTGTGTACATTTATCTCATCCACTCGGTAAAAATAAGGGTAAGACCATTGTGTTAAAAAAAACGTAATAAGAAAAGGATTGTATATATAAATACATAAGTATTTTATTAAATTACCTTAGAGATATTTTATAAAAAAAATCAATCAATTTTAATAATCGACATATCTTTGTATAGTTATTATGAGAAATGTTATCAGTGCTATACTAATAACAAATTTTGTTAAAATCGTTAAAGCCTTTTGCGAGATACAGTCGCTTACATATACGGTTCACAATGTTAGACAATGTAAAAGAGGATCCTATAGTCGAGATCATAACATCTTCAAAAGAAAGAGACTACAAAAAAATAAAAAAGTATTTATAACAGCAAAACGTAAAAAACACCAATAAAATTCTACAAAAAAATAAAAATGTAATGAAGGCTGCCGTTTTATTTTCATCGAGAAATTCGTTCATCTTTCTAAGCCATTCGCATCCTACCATGATCAACTGGAACCAGTCTCTACATCGCCCTCAAAATAGAAATGTGACGTGCATGTCAACCATGTGTTTGTTAACCATTTAAAAGCACGCAGCATCGCACACTTACTTAAAGAAACTAAATGGTAAATTTAGTTCAGTTGCACCAAAATACACTTAAAAGCGTTTTAGTTAACGGAGTAAAAACTTTGATTGGCATTTTAATTTCACATGGCAAATGGGTTGCACCAACATTGGGAGGTGAATTCTTAAAAATGAGGAAACTTGGTGCCATCACACGATTTTTATTCACCACACATGGGTCTCTTTCATTAGATCAAGCGAGATGGGAGCATAATCAATTAAAAAATTTCAACGTTTCTTTGTCTTGCATTTTTAAGACGCCATTAAAATTTATTTGGAACAAAGTGGGACTTTAGATTATTTTATAAAACTGAAATTTTGTGACAAAGGCTTTTAAGCTACTTCACGACAATCTTTCACTAATCTTCTACAATTTCTTTAATTTTCGATGGAATAGATAGTTTGCCCAAATTATTATCGAAAGTTGCGGAAACAAAGTGACAGAATGACAGTTATTGTGAAAGCCGTCAGCATTGAATCTCAACAACAATAATTATTTGATAACGTAGTGCTTTTCGCGTTTAATACTTCTCGCTATTTGGTGAGAAGTCTTTTATATTTTGAATCAACTGAGGGTTTTGTAAAATGGACCTTATGAAGTCTCCATCGGAAATTTGAATGATTCCATTATACAAACATTTTCAATGAAGTTTACACTATCAGTTTTAATGGACAATAATCGTCTTTTAATGACCGTATAACTAAAAATAAAGTGCACGACTGGGTCGCACGAACTAGCTCTTGTGGTGCACGATTGGGTCGTTCGTACTTGTTCTTGTGGCAAGTTGCCTCGAAAATAAAATTAGATTTAATAATTTTTTTTTTCAAACGTACCTAACAAAGGAAAAAAAATCATACGAATTTCTCACAAAAGTGCTATAACTTCTTTTAACAAAGATCCAAATATCGAATTTACAAAAAAATAAATTAAAAAAAAAATTAAAACTAAAATTAAGCTTTTTTTTTCAAAATATTGGTATTGAAATTTGTTCAAGTCACCTACGACTTTCTTTGGTTTAAAATCGATTAAACCGTTCATGATATAGCTCAAGAAAAATATAACGGTTCTATGGAAGGTACCCTTAGTAGGCATGCCAATTTTTGTTATGCAGTTTAGCAAAAGGAAATCGAACAAGAAAATCGTTGGAGCCGTTTTCGAGAAAATTAAGTTTTTCCAAAACCGTTATATGACAGGTCCCGTTATTTTTTAAGCTAAATTTCAATTTCTCCTCTAGGAATGATCTACAAACCCTACATACCAAATTTGAAGTAAATCGGTTGAGCCGTTTAGTCTGTATCTGCTGATAAATACAGACTGACATACAGACAATTTTCCAGACCCAATTTTTTCGTCTTCGCTATCATCGTAATGTCATGTTTGATTATTATCTCATTTTTTTTATTTTGCACGAATATATGCATTACTTGCCTTATAGCAAGTAAAAATATTACAGCGAAGAACAGAGTGACTCTTATATACTTACCTAGCATTTTTTACCAATGAAATTCTCGTAAATGTTTGTTTTCAATTTCAAGTTAGAAGATTGAGAAACAAAGTTGATCACAGTTTATTCCAATTGAATCATATATTCGTATAATTATATATTTATCTTTGTTTCTATTTCTTGTATTGTATCATTTATTTTAAGGAAAAATAATTACTATACGATATCGAAAATTTGCAAGATTTCAACTAATTTTATTGTTAACCAATTCCACCATTATTTTGTTCATTGTATCCGACATAGAGTTTGTTTCAATTAGCTATAATAAATTATTTGCTATCCAACGGGGCAATTGAATTACTCAATGTTCAATTAAAATTAAGTACCCATCAACAATTACTTTGACAATAATTGATTTATTGGTTTCATGGATGATTTTTAGATTGGATGTCAAAATTTGCCAACATTATCTTTTTCAATTGCCAACTTGTCAAGTCATCAATAAATCAATCACTATCATTTTATAAAACATTTTCCTTTCGTTGTTCATATACTTGATTGTTATATTAACAGCTTTCATTTTGAGATCGAAAACGTTACAATACGTATCTATGAGTTCCTAAGTCACTTACATATGTTAAAATACAAATTTAGTTTCATTGTTTGAAAAGATACATATTCAAAATCCATTTTTAAAGATTCTTTTTGTAATTTATTCAAATAATTATGTAAGCTATTCATATATAAATGCAAGCTGGTAAACCAGTTACAATATGGAAACAAAAGATGGAATCATTGGAGCAAAACAAAATTCCAATCCGATCAATATCATTGATATGTTAAGTTTTTTTTTTATATCCTAAGAATCAAGATACATGTAATTTGATAGGTTTTTAGTTTTACGATGTTCACATGTGACAAATGGTGTAGAAGAATATAATTATTGTAATTCGAAATAGTTTAACGATAATCGTATATGGTTTGGTAATTCAAAAAAAATCAAATAATGAAATTGTCAAGATTTTTTTATAGCTTAGGCAGAGGTAACAATAGAAAATAGTTTTTATTTAAATTTTGAAATATGAATTGCATACTGTGGTAAAATGAAATCGGAAATAAATGGTTTAAAAAAAAGTATTCAAATTTTGTATCGATAAAAAAATATTTTCGTTAATTTTTTGATATTTTTGTTTCTTAATATTATTTTTAATACCTATAAAATACCTATAGATACCTACACATAAGTACCTTACTTATTGAAGATACCACACCCAAAAAAATATTTCGTAAATTCACTACGATACATATTGGTAAATAGATTTTTCGTATATATCACGAAATTTCGTGAATAGTAGATTTTTCGTATATATCACGAAATTTCGTGAATAGTTATATATACTACACCCCCTATGAGTTGACCTTGTCGTGGTGGGGGTGCTTAATTGTGGGGTTTTCTAGCAATCCAGCTACAGAGCCTCACAAACGAACATAACTCAAAAACAAAACAAGTATGAAGACTTGAAACTAAATATGGAAAAAGTTAACAAAAAGAACAAAAATCGAACTGGGATATCAGTTCAAAAGTCGGTAGGAGTCACGACTGCCGGCGATGGCTTGGCCTCGAAAGAGGATAAGTCGCCAGTGACAAATAACAACAAGGACACTAACAAAAAACAAACTTTGGCCATTTCAACTGACATAGCTTTAAATAGCGGTAGGACTAGTGTGATGACCACAATTCCCGGAAAGGTTAACAAGCCACCCCGGGGTTGTGGAGCGTCCCACAGTCTAGACGCTAATACCTGCGGAGGAAATAGCAATCTGCCCGCTGGTAACATACCAATTCCGAACTCGGTAGGACTCAAAAAAGCTGACAAGGGTCTTGCCAACCTCTCTTCTGCTGTGAAAAACACAGCCCTTAGTGGAACTTCCACACAAACCGCCAGTACAAAACCTCTCGTGCATTCGGGGGTTACTACTCTGGCTCAAGGTTCGACCACGACTGTTGGTCCCACCACAAGACAAGGTAGATCTCTTCCGAATACAACGGAGGCTCCCCTCCTCGCTGGCAGTGGTAATACGTCATGTAGACCCACTCCCAACGAGAAGAGGAAGAAATTGACAATGAGAAAAGATTTTAGGAACGCTACGAGGATAGTGAAGGTGATCGGTGACTTGCCAGCATCTGAACTAGACTCAAAGCAATCCGAAAAACTTGCCTGGGCCAAAAACACACTTGCCAAATTTCAGACCTGCAACGACTTAACGTCTAAGCGACTAAGGTCTTCCGAGGGAACCACTCCGGAACCCAAAAGGCCAAAGGCGAACACCGCTGGCGCTCCATCCTTCACCAGGAAAGATCTGTCCTTTAGTGCCGTGCTAAAAGACAAAACAATTCTAGCTGTCATCGACGGCAGTAATGCAGATGGCGCGATCTCTCCCGATCATTGGCAAATGGTCTTGAACAAACTCCAAGCCTCATACTGGACCCTCATGCTGGAAAATCCAGGGGAACCTGCAACTTTTGAGGATGCGGGATGGTATCAAGGTCGAGTCAAGCTAGTTGCCTTTGATGGTGAGAGATCGTGTGACCTGTATAAACTCGCTGTCAGCAGGTTAGAGGGCCTATGGCCAAATGCAAAACTCGAGGTTGTGGCAAAGGAGAATATCCCGTGCAGACCGAGAGCCCGCACTAATGTCCCGGCCGATCTCTCCAATAAAGAAATCATCCTCAAGATGCTTCAGTATGGAAATCCATCCTTGCCTACTCACGACTGGAAGGTTGCAAAGCTTGAAGATCCACGGGGTTCTTATAGATCAGCCGTCGTGGTGATAAATAAGGACTCATTGGCTCCATTGGCTGAAACCCAAGGTGTGGTTAGGTTTGGATGGTCTACCATAACTCTAAAGGTATATAAAAAAGACGAGGAAAACACATCGAACACGATGCCATCAAAATCACAGGATGTATTTACAGAGAAGGAACATGCATCGGGTATCGACCTTCAGACGATGGAGGTAGATACTCCATGCACCTCCTCCACTGTGTCGCCCTCCATTTACATAAAACCGCCATCTGTTGAAGAGGCTCCTAACGTCGACAAACACTCCGACATGGATTTTGTTGACTCCGCAAATGAGGACGACCTTCTTAAATCGGATTTCGACTCCGATGCAGATCTCGACCAAACTGTGGTGGGGGTTGATCCACCTAGCTGCAACCAAGATGGTGCAGTTAGTACAGATTAACACCCATCACTCCAAAATGGCTTCGGCCTCCCTTCTTCTCCGTCTACAAAATAAAGGGGAAGACATCGTCCTGATCCAAGAACCTTGGATTGTAAATTCCACTGTTCAAGGACTCAGGACTCCCGGATACTACCTGCTGTATGCATCTAATAAAGGTGACCCTAGATCTTGCATATTAGTAAAAAGTAGTATTAATGTATATTTACTCCCTGATTATAGCGATCGCGATGTAACCGTAGTTAGACTACAAACAAATAACGGGGCGTACTGGTTAGCATCAGCGTATCTCGGCCATGACCACCTTGGCCCTCTTCCTGGCGACAAGCTAGAGGAACTAATCAGGGAAGCAGAACGACAGAAAGTCTGCCTTATAATTGGGTGTGACGCTAATGCCCATCATACCGTCTGGGGAAGTACAGACATAAATGACAGAGGTGAGTCACTTTTTGATTTTATTCTAAGTACTAACCTTATAGTAAGTAACATTGGCAATGAACCAACATTCATTACCAAAAACCGACAAGAGGTTCTAGATATCACTCTTGTCTCCGATACGATTCATCACAAGATCATAAACTGGAGAGTTTCTAAGGAACATTCGTTCTCTGATCACAGATACATCCAATTTTGTCTTGATGAAGAATCTAAAAAACAGCCAGCCTTCCGAAATTATCGGAAAACCAACTGGCAACTATATAGAGAAACTTTAGTAAGATTAGTTAAACCATCACTCTTAAGTATCCCTTCTAGTAAAAATGATCTTGATGATAAAGTCAAAGATCTCACCCTAGCTCTCAATAAATCAATGGCCATTTCTTGTCCCCTTACTCAAATAAGAGGAAAAAAGAAACCACGTTGGTGGAACTCGGGTCTAGAACTGCTCAGGAAAAAGTGCAGACAACTTTTTAACCGAGCTAAACATTCTAGAGATAGTCTGGACTGGGAATTTTATAAAGAATCCCTAAAAATTTATAAAAAAGAATTAAGAAATAATAAAAGAACCTCCTGGAGGAACTTCTGTGGAAAAATAGAAGAAACTTCAGAAGCTTCACGATTAAGAAAAATTCTATCAAAAAATCCTACAATGCCTAGCTCCTTAAAGACAGCTAACGGCTCTTGGACCAATTCTTGCGAAGAATCGCTCACCCTGCTACTAGACACCCATTTTCCAGGTAGCTCACAAAATATAAATAGCATTGATTCATTATTATCAAGCAACACACATACAAATATTGTTGGTCTGATTTCTAAGGATAAACTGAAATGGGCTATAAACAGCTTTGATCCTTACAAATCTCCCGGACCCGACGGCATAATACCTGCCGAGCTTCAATTTGCCTCGGATATCATAACACCCATCCTAGAGATCATCCTAATTGGTTGCGTAAAATTTACTTACATTCCCTCTTTATGGAGAGAGGTAAAAGTTGTTTTTATACCCAAAGCCGGTAAATGCTCCCAGGTTAACCCTAAAGATCTCAGACCAATCAGCCTATCATCGTTCCTTCTCAAAACCCTAGAGAGATTGATCGATATCCATCTGCGCAATGCTATAGATCCTAATCTGGTATCTACTGCACAACACGCTTATTGTAAAGGAAAATCGGTAGAAACGGCTTTACACACACTGGTACGAACCATCGAATACTCACTACATCATAAAGAGTACACTCTAGTTGCATTTCTCGATATTGAAGGCGCCTTCAATAATGTCAGCTATCAAGCAATCACAGCGTCACTGAAGAAACTAGATATACATGGTTCACTGAATGACCTAATTAATCTTATGTTAGAAAGTAGAATTATTAATTCATCTTTAGGTGGCACTCATGAAAGAAGATCTGTCAGCAGAGGTACACCTCAAGGCGGAGTCCTTTCCCCACTTCTATGGAACATAGTCGTAAATGAGGTGTTAAAAAGCCTAGAAAAAGAAGGTTTCAAAGTGATCGCGTATGCCGACGATGTTGCCATTGCAATATCGGGAAAACATGCTCAAATTCTCGTTGAATTAATGCAAAATGCTCTAAATATTATGCTCAAATGGGCAGAAAAATGCGGACTGGGTATAAACCCAAACAAAACTGAACTTGTCCTCTTCACAAGAAAATATAAAATTCCCCAAATAAGTCCCCCATCAATTATGGGAACTCCACTAAGATTTTCAGATGAAGCTAAATATCTAGGTCTTATCCTGGACAAAAAACTACATTGGAAAGCAAATATACAGGAAAGAGTTAGGAAAGCCACAGTAGCACTCTTCTCTTGCAAAAAAGCTATCGGAAATAAATGGGGCTTATCCCCATACATAACAAACTGGCTCTACACAGCGGTCATCAGACCGATACTAACTTACGGGGTAGCAGTATGGTGGACTGCTCTTGACAAAGTTACATATCGTGACAAGTTAAGTAAAGTCCAACGGTCAGCCTGTATGTGTATTAGCGGAGCTCTCCGTTCGACACCTTCAGCTGCTCTTGACATTCTACTTTATCTCATACCCCTTGATATTTTTAGCAAACAAACGGCCGCAAGCACAGCCGTTCGTCTCAAAGCCATCTCTCAATGGACCGATAACTCAATTGGTCACTCCATTATTCTGAAAACATTCGGACCAAAATTAAGACACTCCGACTACTCTATACCCCAGCTAGTTTTTGACAAGAATTTTCAAGTCACCATCCCACCAAGATCCACTTGGGAAAATGGGAGTTTCTTGAAAGATGAATCAGTTCATTTTTACACTGATGGCTCAAAAACTAAAGATGGGGTTGGTGGTGGCGTGTACTCAGACAGACTAAATTTAAATCTCTCATTCCGTCTACCTGACCATTGTAGTGTGTTCCAAGCGGAAATTCTGGCGATCAAAGAGGTATTATCCTGGTTAAGGGAAAACGTGATATCTGTATCGGATATCCGTATATTTTCAGACAGTCAGGCAGCCCTTAAATCAATCAGTGCTGTTTCCACAAACTCAATAACTGCCCGCGACTGTCGATCATCTCTCATGGAGATGGCAGAACAGTTCAATATTCACCTTTTCTGGGTGCCGGGACACAGAGACATTGAGGGAAACTGCAAAGCCGATGAACTCGCCAGAAATGGAACCCTATTGCCGATTTTACCTAACAAGGTGAATATTGGTATACCTATCGCTACAAGCAAACTCATGCTAAAACTAAATGCCATAGAGAAAGCAAATTTAAGATGGACAAACACTACTACCTGCGTAGCGACAAAGCAAATCTGGCCAAAATTAGATCAGAAACGTACTAAATGTCTGCTATCTATGAGCAGATTACATCTTAGCTCCGTGATTGGTGTCATAACCGGACACTGCCTCATAGGAAGACACGCCATAAGACTTGGCGTATTCTCTAATGATTTTTGCAGAAGCTGCATGGACGAGGAGGAGGAGGAGACTATCACCCATCTTCTCTGTTCATGCCCAGCTCTCTCCCAAAGACGTAAATTACACCTGGGTAATCTCTTTTTCGACGATCCAAGCGATATGTCGAACGTAGATATTCTATCTTTATACCGCTTCATAAGAAGCTCCAACTGGTTTAATTAAAGAAATACTCCCTCGCTCATTCGTGGTATCACAACGGACCTATCTGTGGTCTAAGTGTGTCAGTAGTCTTCCTGACAGCCACATAAACCTAACCTAACCTAACCTATATATACTAATTATGTTTTTGGGTGCATATACATATTGAATGGTGTATCTTATATACAATGGCATTGTATATTGGAAGTCGTTGCTTGAATTAATATTGGGAAAAGGGTCGTTATTCTGTATTTCATAACATAGTATTCCAATATTCTTACGTAGTTGCGTTGATTTTAGAAACATCATTGATTTTTTTGTTTTTCAATATAAAATTAAACTTTGCTATAACAATATAATATAGCAAAGTTTAATTTTATTTACTTTGAAATAAAATAATTAAGGCTCATCTTGCTACCATCAAATGTCTCTTTGAACTTAGAATCAAATTATGAATGACCTCTGCAAATCTGCAATCGTTATAAGTGGAATAATTTTGTTGGTTGATAGTGAAAAAACATTCAATAGACAATACGAAATCAAGGTTTGGATAACGAAAAATTGCGAAAATCTAACTGCGGATGATCATACACCACCCATGTTTTTTTGGAAAATTATTCATAATGAAGTGGGAAATTCCCAAAAAAAAACATCCTCAGCAGCATCGGACACCGCTTTTTTGTATTTGAAATATGGTACTACTGAACTGTCAGACAGAATAAAAAAAAAAAAAAAAAATAATAGAATCATTTTCGAAAAGAAAAACACATACAAAACTAAAACGGAAAAACTTGAAAAAAATGTGCGAATAACAAATCGAAAAAGTTGAATTTTATGACATAATTCGCTATGTTTCATGGCAAATTGGCATTGTTACATCAGACGTAGTTGTAATTTTGTCATTTTGCAGCAACAAAAATGAACAAAAGAGCAAATGGGGTTTGTTTGTGAATAAATATGTTTTGCACATACATATGTTATAAATTCACTCGAGGATACACTCTTTTTAAATACCATTGGTGTTTCTGGGAAACAGTTTTTTATTATTTGTTCCATATTTAGTGGAACCAAAAATTAAGCATATACTTTAAACCAAAACGTATTAACGATTTATATATAGCTTTGCGATGACGGTTCGCACTGCAAATGTCAAGATTTTAGATCTTTCAAACGACAAAATATCAAATATATTGCCTCTGATGACAGTTAGCATTAAATACTCTGCAAATGTTTAAATTGAATTTGTAAAGGCCTGTTGAACAGTCGTCGTTAAGTCTTAGAACTGGCAGACGTAATGTCCTCCCATGTATAAGTTTTCCAAAAACTTTTGATTTTCCTTAAAAAAATTGATAATTTGTTTCGAGATTTGGGTATGTTTGTGGCCAATCGAACATAAAACAAGATCACACTCTAAAAGCCACTACAAATTTACGAACATACCCCTTTCGAGATTCATGAATTTATCATTCGTATATACCTGCAATAACAAAAAATTCGATCGATACTCGAATCAAAGTCGAAAAATTATCGGCAGTGAGATTTGACTTCTCTTTTTATCGGTAATGACTTGTAATGAGATTATTGTATGGAAAATCCAACTTCACTACGGATAGCTTTTCCGTAACTATTACTATTACTACTGAGCAATTAAAAACAAAGGTATGATGCTCTGCTAGAGTTAACATTTATTTATTTAAATAAAACGGTGTTTCCCAGTGCGAACAGTTAAAATATTTTGGACCTAATAAATTTAAAAACAGTCATTGCCCAGTTTCACCAAAATACACTTAAAAGCATTTTAGGTAACGGAGTAATAAAATTTATTGGCATTTTAGCTTAAAATGGTTTGCACCAACATAAGGAGGTGAATTTTTTAAAATGAGGAAACTTGATTCCAACCCTGGATTTTTATTCACCACTTATGGCTCTCTTTCATTAGAGCAAGCGAGAGGAGAGCATATCAAGAGAAAATTTTCAACGTTCTCTTTGTCTTGCATTTTTAAGACGCCTTTAAAATTTATTTGGAACAAAATGGGACTTTAGTTTATTGGCTCTTTTAAAAATGAAAATGGTTGGTGAAGTTGGAAAATGCCATTTTAAGATTTAACAACCCAATAAATATTTAAAAGTGTTTGGAGAAACTGGCCATCATTATAGTTAGTCTCATATATCGGAAATGTTGAAGAAGAAAGATTCAATTTCAACGAAAAAATTCCTAAAACATGAAATTCTTATAAAAGAGATGTTGATTTATCGAAAAAAATTTGTTAAATTCAATTTCATACCCAAAACACCAAAACAAAAGTAATCACTCAAGATGATTGCTTGTAGGGCACAGTTCAATATTGTTGCTATCATCATCACTCAATACATTTCCTCTTCTTGTGTTATCCAATCCACAATAAAATTACAATATGATTTTTTTTAATTTTATAAACCGAAAATGTGTGTCCATTCTGTGTGCCTGGTTGAATTGGATATGGAAACACGCCAATTAGAGAAATCTAATGGAAACAACATAAATTTCTACTTATAACGCCATCATGTGTCTGCGCCTTTTACTACCGATCATTATTATTTGGACAGATTTTTTTTTATCTATCTCTCGATCAAGCGTACGACTTTCGAATTATTTTGTGTTTCTATCGATCGTTGGTTATGTTATGAATGTAAATTGAAAAGGTGATGAATACCAATTTATTGACGACGACTGAAGTTGGGTTGGTGCATGGTTATAGAATTTGATATAAAACGACAGCGTATTGATATATTAAATCAAAACAATCATCGACCTTCGTTTATGCGTGAAATTCATATTTTATTTTTCGGGTCCATAGCGAGTGGGAAGGATTATTTGAAATTGAAATTTTGAAAGGAAAAATTTTTAGACGTCTTGTCTGGATTGGCATATAGTGTTGGCATTCAAATGCTGTCAGATAGCATTAACTGAATATCAATGCATATATTTATTGGATTTAATATAACGTGCGCTCACAAATCACTTAATTGATTAATCATACAAGCTGTTGACCAATTATTTATTACAACCCACAAAACATGCACAATTATCCAATGCTATAAGAACTACAGAATGTTTTTCATGTCATTTGAATTAACTATTGAGGCACATATATACAACCAACCATATCCCAGCGTCACTTTTTATCCCAATAACATACAATTTATCAAGCTATTTTCCCTAAATGGAGAACAGGGAGCTAAACATTTATTTATGTTTGGTAAATGTGTGTCCAATGCAGTTCAAAGTCATTCCAACTTATCGTTTACTCTTTTAATTACTCTCTAGAACGAATCCGGTTACCCACTATCGTATCATCCTGGTCAATTCAATTGAATTTATAGAATCTAGTGCACCGCAATTAGTCTAAAAAGATTGAAAAGCGATAACCATTCCTGTTTTTCTATACGTACTTCATCTACATTAAGAAATGAACACGATACATTATGTCGATTTATGTCAAGTTAACTACTTGGCAGTATAAAGGTAGGTAGGTGGTTTCTATTTGGATGTACATACATATATAAGATTGGTACCTACTTACCTACTATCAGTTTTTTTTTTTTTTTTTTGGTTTGTTTTGTTTAGAGATACATTAATTGGCATAAGGATTGAGAAGATGGAGCAGTTTTGATCTAAATGATAACCTATAACTAGGTTTGAGAATAGAAACTTGAATTGAGGTAATTAAAAAAAAACAAGGCAATTTGCGATCTAGAGAAAAAGTTTTATATGGAAAGTTACAATACATGATAAGATCGTATATTTCGATAGCAACAATTTGTCATGTCGTTCATAGAAATTTGTCAATTCAATGGATCATTTTTAAATATAAACACAATAAATAATTTTACGTTATAGAAGATCTTGATCATTTTTGCAGCCAACAAATGTTTTCCAAACTAAAAAAAAAAAAAACAACAGACTAAAATGTATGCGGAAGTTCCGATATTTTTGCGTATGATAAGGGAGCACGTACAAGAAGTATGTGAGCCCCTTTAGGTGATAGCAATTCTGATTCTGTGAACAAATAAAATGAAAGTTATTTTCACCCTTTCACCAAAATTTCAATTCTCAGTTTTGTGAAAAGGTGAAACCAATTGAAAAAAATGTTCATATGAATAAATTGTTTTCCCGTGAATAAAATTCGCTATTTGTGTAAATTAATTCGATTCACTTTTCACATAACGAGACTTGGCCCACAGGACCCAACTAACAATTTAGCTTTAATAAGGTCAAAACTTTAGGATTTGGCAAGCAATAGCTAGTATAGAGCTTTTATAAGCCAATTTTTCGCAAGCCACACATTTCAAACTTTGAAAATTAAAAAAAACAGCTATAAGGCCTTTAAAAGGAAGTTTGACAAGCTCTATACAAGGCCTGTAGATAAAGGTTCAAAATAGCTTGTATTAGGCCTTCCGAAGTTGTTTACTGATAATTTTAAAGAAAATAGCTGCTATAAGGCTCACCACGACAAGTCAATGCAAACAACTTGTGAAAGGCTTGCCTATAAATGCTTAATACGAATTTAATTATTCTGCTTATATGTCAATTGTCAGTCTTATAAATAACCTCTTAGTAACAACATTACAGTTCTAAAGAAAAAAAGGAAAGGTAAGCATCAAATATTTTTCTGAACAACAATGTGGCGTAGAGGTAGAGTGCTGGGATGGTGCGTGGAAGTTCTCGATTCTGAGTTCAAAATCCAGGTAAATAAACACTTTTCTTTTTTATTAAAAATATAATTTCAATCTTTACATAATACAGTCAAAATATTTTTGGTCCCTGACTGCGAAGGAGGAAATATCTAAAAATACAAATACAAAAATAATAAAATTGCTTTATGTACTAATACCTACATTTTTTATTAATTTCTTAAGCTGTCATTAATAAAATGGATTGGGTAAGGCTTTTCTACAACGTCCAAGCTATTAGGTATAAGCTGTCATTAAATGGGTTGTATAGAGCCGTTTTATAACATCCAAAGCAAGCTATTTCCTGATATAGAACCTGCCACCAAAAGTCTTATAGAAGCTATATAGCTTGCGCAATGTGCGCCAAAATAACTTGTATAAAGCCTTTTACTATTTCTATAGAAGTCTGAAAATAGCTTGTGGTGAACCTAATATACATAAGTTAAATTGTTAGTTGGGGAGCTCAATTTTATCTTCCGTATTGAGGAAATCTACCTTTGGATTTGTGAAACAATCGTCTAAAGTATTCTCCAACCCCCATACTTAACCCGATCCCACCCACACACCATTTGTTCGTCCCTGGATCACTTATCAAACTATCCACATTTACAGAATCAAGGATTCGAATGCCCCATTTGATTACAAATTCAGTATTCCACCTTGTTCTTTTGAAACTTGGTTTTCTAAGTCCTTTTTTTATTTTATACAAAAAGAACGACATGTGAACACGAACACTATTTTTGTGAAGAATTATAGCTTCGTTATTGGCCCCCAAGCCGATCATCAGACTCCTCTGGTGGTGCAGGTTTAACCTAACTTTTTTTTTAAAACCACACCACTCATGTTTGTACTGTGAATATACTGAGAATTTGCAAAATATTAGGAAGGGTAAAATCAAATAATGTGTTTTTTGAATAAACATGAGATTAATAGACCAGCACTAGCACATTAAAATAATACTGATGATTGGCTTGGTTGCCATGAAGAAGCTATAACTCCTGTTAAAAATAGTGTTTGTGCATTCAAGTAGTTGTTCTTGGTGATAACACAACGAGATTCGGACTATTCCTTTAGGAAAGTTTTACAAATAAGTTTTATTGAAATCAGTTAAACCGTTTAAGATAGACCCCCGGCGAACAAGCAGACGAAATTTCGTACATACAAATAGACGCAATTGCGGCATGACAAAATTTACATTTTGTGAGCTTGTATTATGTTTCTCTTTATGATCAGCATCTGAAGGGGTGCCACGTCAGCCTCCTATACCATCACCCCATTTTAATATCACTTTAAACAAACCGTTAATTTAAAATTGAATTTTAAATTACCAACTCCTTCACACAAATTGATTTTTTTTTGTAAATTAAATATTCTCAACATAATTATCAACGTAAAAAAAGATGAGCAGAAAAATCATCAAACTGGAACTCCCAAAACATTCTTCGGACGTGGGAACTATAACGATTTATCTTTTTTCTGAGGAAGTAGACTATCCACTCTAAAGTTCAATGAAAATTTCCACCCTAACTCACTTACCGCATCAACAACAGGTGGTCATAAAAATAAATAAGGAAGTGAACTTCTTAAGAAACGTCTCAATGGTCTTCTTTAAAATTTTTGATTCCCATCACAAAAGGACCCTTCCTTCTTAAAATTTGAGGTAATTAAGGGAATTCGACACGCTTGAAAAAATTATGAAATACAAAGAAGAGTTCGGATTGCTATTCACCTGATCGATTGGTTTATAAGTATAGGTATATAATCAAACTGCAGCAATAACTTCCTTTTTCATTCATTTTCATAGAAACCAATAAATCTTTAACAATTGTTCCGTTTATAATTATCTTTTAATTCTTTATATGACTTGAGTTTGATAGACCTAGCTGGACGTGATCACTGATTCAGCAGATGTAGTAAGTGTCATCCTCATCAAGATGACACAACTTAACACCATCTCGAGGCTTTTGAATTGGAAAGAGAATTTACCTTGACACAACATATCCGTTGTCACTTCTGTAATCGGATTAAGTAGTGACTTTTGTGAAGAAACATTTTTCCATTGCTTTAGTTCGGTGTTCTTTCCAGATCGGATGGCTGCTGTTTTTTTTACTGATCATTCTCGTGATTGTTCTAAGTCAGGGAAGCGTGGTCATCTCATTGTATATATGTATTCGGTGTTCATGCTCATTCACTGTTTGTTATGCAGAGCACACAAAAATATAGAATGAAACGGTGTCCGTCGTTGGTAGACGGAATTGGATGAAGTATCTGCGATAACAACTTGAGGCATCAGGTGCGCATTTTGAAACGTTAGAAGCCACAGAAGAGGTGAAAATAAGTCAGACGTGACAGAGAAATACACCAAGTTTGAAAAACGACGTAGACGTAGCATGGTGTTAAGATTTTTTTTTTTACCCTCAATGATGTATCTGGTAAGTAATGGTGTGTAAAGAGAGTTGGGATTGTGATAGAATGTGCTGTGCACTTGTTGAACGTTTAAACTAAAAGAATAGTTCATTCCAGGAAAAAATAAGGTGATGCGTGTTCATCAGGGATTCTTCTTTATTAGTTTACCATGTGGAATATGTTTGTTTGCAAGATGATTTATATTTTCTTTTCTTTATGAATTTATTGTTAGTCTTAGTCACGTTTTAAAACCATATATGTTTTGAATTCGTCCATGCCGCCTTTAATGTTCACACAACTAAATCATGCTAGGTAATCAAGTTAAGATTTTGAATGATCAACATTTATACTTGCGGTTGTACAAGCCAAGTTTAGCAAGATATGCATTCTTATAGTACGAAAAAAACAAAGGTATGTAGTGCTTTAGTTTTGTTTTAGGTCCTTCACTATTTTAAATAATTTTAGATGACAATCACACACGACACGAATGATACCTAGTAAAGAAAAAAAGAAACAAAGTGGATCTGGAAATGGTTTTCCGAATGGTTTTCTACATGTTTAGTACTTTAGCTATAGTAGCCTTAGAGAGACGCGATCGGCCAAAATAACGATACCAAATAAATTTTGATAAACAATTAATTCTCAACTTGTTTTCCGAAAAATCTTAGTTTATCAAATAAACGCAAACATACTCACGACATGAAATAGGTATGAAAAACTTATGGGTTTGACATTAATGATGTAGTCATCATCATAAATGTCAAACCCATAAGTTTTCCATCTGATTCATTTCTTCGATGATAATGATCTTGACTTAAATCATACCTCTTCCACTTTACTGGGTTTACCTCAGATATCTATCTATATTATGTACATCGATTTAAAATTGCCAAATTTGTATTTGCCATCAAAATTAAATGAAATTAAATTGAACTTTCTCTGTTCTCTCTGCATATTCTCAGAACTGTCACTATATAAGGACAGACTAGAGAAAGGTATATAAACAACTTTTATTTCACCCACAATTTAAAGACAAAGATCATACACAACAAAATAAAATATTTTAAAGTACAATGGCACAATTTTGGTTTAGTGTTTTATTTGTTGTTCTTAAATAAAATGGAAAGTTCGGCCATGTAAGAATGATACATAAATAGAAACTGGAGTATCTATTATAGATCTTAGCTTTTTAGAGAAAAGTTTTACCACCTAATATAATAAATAGCCCAGTTTATTTATACATTGGAGGTAGCAAAAAAAATATAGCATAAGGTTTGACTTTGGGATATTGTTTAATATGGTCGCAGTAGTATGTACATGACATGACAAACTTTATTTTTCTATCAAGAATATAATTTCATCTAAGCAGCATGGATTTGTTAGTGGTCGTTCAACAACAACAAATCTTTGCATTTTTACAAATTTCTGTTTAAATTCATTTGAAAATGGGAAGCAGGTTGATGTTCTGTATACAGACTTTATTAAAGCCTTTGATAGAGTACATCACGGACTTCTAATTCAAAAGTTTTTCAAATTGGGTATGCACCAAATTTTACTAAATTGGTTAAATTCCTACTTGTCAAATCGGAAACAAATTGTTCTAATTGATGGTTTTAAATCATTTAATATTGATGTCAAGTCGGGCCTTCCTCAAGGAAGCCATTTGGGACCACTGCTATTTGACTTATTTATAAATGACATACCTTTAATTTTAAACCATTCAGATTGTCTAATGTTTGCGGATGATCTAAAATTATTTACTCAAATATCGTCAATCTCTGACTGTGATAATTTTCAAAATGATATATATAATCTTTTAGAATGGTGTGATTATAATCATCTAAAATTAAATATATCTAAATGCAAAATTTTTAAAGCGTATAGATCAGTTTTACCCATACATTTTAATTACAAATTTGGAAATGATTATGTGACTATAGTTAATGAAGTGAAGGATTTGGGTATCACCTTCGACTACAAGCTTACATTTTCATCACATATAGATTTTATTATTTCTAAAGCTAATTCCATGTTAGGATTTTTAAGAAGAAATTCAACCGAGTTTAAAGATGTTTACACATTAAAAACTCTTTTTATGTCCTTGGTATTGCCTGTTCTAGAATACAATTGCGTTATATGGTTTCCATTTTATGACAATGCTGTCCAAAGAATTGAAAAAATTCAAAAAAGATTTACGCGCTTTGCACTTCGGGATTTAAGATGGTCTGAAGGTATGCCTGATTATTTTTCTAGATGCGCGCTAATTGATTTAAAAACTTTAAAATGCCGTAGACAAAGTCAATGCATTCTTTTTATTAAAGATATAATCGACAATACCATTAAGTCTGAAGAACTTTTGTCTTTAATTTCTTGGTACGTACCTGAAAGAGTGTTGCGAAATAGAAATGTTCTTTTTTATGCTCCTCTGCATAGAACAAATTATGGAATGAATGAGCCAATAACGCGTTCTCTGAATTTATGTAATTTAGTTTGTAATGAAGTCGATTTTTCAACTCAAGGATTTAAATTTAAGGAAATTGTAAAGTTAATTTTAAATAAAAAATAAGAAAATTAATAATGCATGCATTTTTGTAATCAATAGATTTAAGATCAGTTGATGAAATAAATAAATAAATAAATAAATAAATAAATAAATAAATAAATGACTTATGTAGTTTCGATCGACCACCGCTAATTAACGGAGGGGGGGGGGGAATTGCAAAATAATCGCAATTTTTTCGGAATCCGGCTTATAATTCCTCAACTATGCATTTTTGTAGAATGGTTGCTTCAGCCATCTTGAACTACATACATTCATAGGTATAATAGGTACCAAGATGCAAACGTTCAAAAATATGCAATTTTTAACAACAACAAAAATGTTTTATGCTTTATCAATGTTTGCAGTCTAATATCCCAAAGAAAAGCTTGTAATAAATTTAATTACCTTTGTTTTGAGCATAGAAAAACATCTGTGTGTATAATAGTTCGCAGGAAAATGGCCAAATTCAAATTCTAAAAAAAAAAGTCTTCTTAGATGGATGCCGGTCATTTGGACGGAGTTCGCAAGTCTCATTCCGCAAGTCTCATTCCGCAATTACCTAAATAAATTCTTACCGACTCGCAATATTTATGTTGTTTACTTTTAAATCAAAACGCAAGTTGATTATTTCGCAAACACTCTCCCGCATTTTTGTATCGCTAATGGCAATTTGTTGTTTTTTAAAAATTTGGTTTTCCAAAAAGCAAAACAGCAGATGGAGCGAGTATTGGGTCAAGATAAAAAAAAAAATAGCTGGAAGGGTATCTTTTGACCCCCTTTTAGCCGGGAGGGGCAATTTTCAAAAAAAAAAAATAAAAAAAAACAACGGTAATACTTACTATGCTTTGCTAGACTTTTTTTAAAAGCCAGAAATCTCTTCTCTTATTTTATATTTTAATAAAATTGTTTAAATAAATGGTTTGGAAAAATTAATTTTCAAACTCAAAATTTTAAAGGAAAAAAAAAGAAAAAAAATGTTTAAGCTATTTTATTTTTTTTCTAAGTTTTACGGTGTTAAGTAACTACTTAATAATTTTGTATTCAATATTCAATGCTCTTATTAATTTTAATGTCGAATTCCTTTCATTTTCCCATGATTTGTTAGGAAAAGTTGACTTTTTTCCTTCCTATGGATCTTCAATAAAAAAGTTGCTGTTTTTCTTTGATTGTAATGTGTATATTTATATAGAAGCGATTTTAATCATTCACTACATCACTTTATTGACAAATTGCACAATTTACTACAAAATTCACGCACAATATATTGTTTTCAATAATTTTAATTCTGCAAATTCCTATTAAAGTAAACCACACTACACAATTAAAATACTCTTGTGACAGAATGAAACAATGTCGAATTCCTTGGAATTAAAAAGTCGACTTTTGTCGGACTAAAGTCGATTTTTCGGACTAAAGTTGCTTTTTCTCCGAAAATCATGATCCATAGACAAGAAAAAGTTGATTTTTTTTCCCTCGGATCAACTTTTTTTCAATCTCGATTTGATAGCAAGATTCACACATATTTGCACACATAATTCACAAATTTGATTCCTTCTGACAGACGAACCTTTTAGTTGTGTAATTTGGTTTATTTTAAAATTGATTTCCCAAATAAAATAATTTTAAAACAATCTATTGAAAATGAATTTCGTTATTAATAGTAAAAATTGTGAATTAAATGCGTTACAGTGAAATGTTTAGATCGCGTCTATAAAATATAAACAATACAATCACACTTCGTTGTTTCAACATCCATATGGGAAGGAAAAAAGGTCAACTTTTCCGATCAAATCTAAAAAATCCAAGGAATTCGACATAAAATCTTTAAGTAGCTATGTGTAAATCTTGCTACAAATTGAGATTCATGTCGAATTCCGAAAAGTTGATCTGAAGGGGAAAAAAGCAACTTTTTTGTCTATGGATTATGATCATTTGATATTTTTTTCTTTTCAGATCAATTTTTTTTTCCGAAAAACAGTCAACTTTTTATTTGAAAGGAATTCGACATAAGTCAAAAAAAAACCGGATGCTCAAATTTCTTGTAGGTAGGTACTTTTTTAGAAAATTAAAAATAACGAAAACCACCACTTCTAAGGCGCCGGTTATAGCTCGATCAGGAAAACGCATCAGGAAAAATGTTCGAATGGATATTTTATGTTGTTTTAAATCGATTTTGAACACAAATACTCAAAGATTTTTTTTTGCTAATAAATTTTACTATAGAATAATTATTTATTGTTTAAAATGTATTTCTTTATTTTCCTGACGAAAACTAATTTTTCGTGCCAGCTGATTGACATTTCAAAAAAAAAATGGAACAAATCGTTCCAATTATTTGAGTTCAATTTTCACTTGTTTCACTGACAGATTTCTGTCAGATAGAGTTTTTCGTGTGCATTTCAATCAGGAAAACAGCCTGTTCACTGACACGTTTTTCCTGATCGCTATAAACGCACATCAGGAAAAAAATCCTGTTCTCTTTTGTTTCTACTTTTCCTGATGGTTTTTCCTGATCACTATAACCGGCCCCTAAGGAAAAGCAAACGTTAAAAAAAATTGTATTTCTTAGAAAAGGTATAGTTTTTGTTATTTTTGATTTTCTGAAAAAGTACAATTAGTTGGAGCATTGCGTTTTGAAAATAAAAATAGTTGCTTAGTAGATTAAACATTTTTTATGATTTTTTGTTTTTTAATTTTGAGTTTTCCACTTGAAAGTGTTACATCATAGTTAAATCTAAAATACGTTCATCCTTTTTTTAAAGTTTCAACCACTTTAAAATAAATGTTCAAGTTTATTCTTGTTGATAGGTACTTACATAATGTATATCGATATGTTCACAAAAGTGTTGCTCAAAACATAATGTAGGGCGCATTTTACTTTTAAAATTTCATAAGACTTTTAAAATTTAAATACTCGACTCAAAATCATTCCTGAATCTGCATTGAAGTGGTTTTCTTTGATTTGACGTTTTAATTCTCTGGCTGCATCAGCGCCAGCGCTTAGAGTAAGACATATATCAACTCTTGATAACCGCTGTTATTTTTTGGGATAAATAATCATAATTGAGATATAAAGCCCTATCGAGATGGACGCTTAAAAAAACACTTCAAACACGGTTTTGATGTTTAAGGTTCAGAAGCTTGGACTTTTTCCATTAGGATGAAACTTTCCTTGAGGTATTCAAGAGAAAAGTTATTCTACGTACGATTTACGGTCCGGTCCGGACATTTAAGATTGCTGGAACATTGGGTGTATCGACGAGAATTTTCCCACTGTTGCTTAAGATGTCGCAAATGAAGTTACTGTAATTGGTGAGCCACACAGAACCATCACGATCAAGGTGTTATTACTATATTATTTAATGGAAATGGAACCCGTGCCAGCAAAATCGCTTTAATTGCAAAAAATTGAAGTTGTAAAATTTCGTTTCATTTTAAAGACAGATATAGCAATAATATAACATCAGCTGTGTTTTTGAGACACCGTGAACTTTAATAAAAAACCGGAATAAATATCATAGTATTTTTATTGCATTTGAATAAATTATTTTTTTTTATGTGAGTAAGTTAAATGCTCACTTTATATTCAAAGTTTTTTAAGAACAAAATACAGACTTGACACGAAACCAAGTATCTTTACATCCACCATTTATATACTTTCCTGCACCCTTTGGCGTTTGATTTAAAATAAAGATATAAAAACCATTCCCATGATGGAATCTGACAAGTTATAATTGTTGTGTTCTTTTTCATCCAAACTGTCTCAGACTTGACACAAAGAAGACTCTTTATACCAAGCCCACCCAGGTTAAAAATGTTCCCTTCTTCTTCCTTTCACTCTTGGTCTGTTCGCTTTATAGTTTCTCGACCTGACATATCCATTTAATGGCTCAGATTGAACATTTATACCATCATTACAGTCATGACGGAGTACAATAATATTTTGCACGTTAAAGAAAGCCGACAAGAAATTCCGCGGTTTTGCATCGCATCACAAGCACCACACTATACTATATGCACTCTCTATAATATAATATGCAGATGATTTTCAACATCCGACACCACCTCACACGGTATCCGGGGGCATTCGCCCAGGTACAGGTATATACGCCGAACACATCTATGGCCCCTTTATTTACCACAGGACCGCAAAAAGCAGCTTCTGTAGGCGCACACAGATTTCCTCACCGCAAAACCATAAATCATAATGAGAGAGTGTGTAAGGCGCAAAAACAAAGCCTCATCAGCATTACGGCTACCGATATGCCATGGTAAAATTATTATCATCCGCTACATGTAGATGCTACAAATTAACCCCCCCGAATAGGCATCGAAGGTGGAGCCCGTATCTGTGTATAATGAAATGCGCCCTTAGGCTTCCTATGGATATCGACACGACATATATCCTAGACCTAGGTGCATTGTAAGTGGCCTGCTATTACGGCGACACTTGCAATTTACGAGCATGCTCTTAGTGCAAGTTTTATGTTTTCATTTGGGAATCAAGTTGCTTCGATGCCTTGATGAGGTATTAGCACCTGCGAGAGGACATGTTCACAGGTATATATCCTTATAACGTCACGTTATTTTGTTGTTCTTCCCCCAGAACTTGTCCGGACCATAATTGCTGATGTATCCTAAATTTAATAAATTCGATTTTCACACATTTTGAGAAAATATTCCTGGAGTGCAAAAATAAATCCTGTTGTTCTTGTTGCATGGCCATAGTCAATGCTCATCTCGTCTGGCTGACCTCTATTGGCTTTTCGATTTCTTATGCTTGCGTTGTGCTTCATGATGCGAACTGCGAACATGAGAGGAGATAGTTAGACCCATCATCGTACCGAGCACGTACTGTGGTTTTTTATGCGCTCTGCCAATTTTTCACAACGAAATATTCAATAATTGAATATGGCGTATAATTTGACTGAGGACTGAAGGAGGAATGCGGATTCCGCAGGAAATTAGGAACTGTGGTCGTCTGTGTGTTCGTCCGTTCCGACAAACCCGTTGCGTTTTCTGATTAAAGTGAAGGGGATTGAATGAGAATTTCGGAAACGCGTTGGCGGAGATTATTGTTATTTGATATTCTTTTTTTTTTTTTTTTTTTGATTTTGTAATGTTCAAAGAAGTCAATTGAAAAGAACGATAATTAGGAACAAGTTCTTTTCTTGGCAAGAAAGAGCTGTCATGTCGTATTGGCATTCGATAAATATTGGAGTTTTTGGTGAGTTTAGTTATTTTGTTTTAAAAGGGAGCAATATTTGGAAATCAAGTCAATTGTCTAGTATAATGTAAGTCAATCTTGTCGCCACACTGAAAGTTCCAGACCAATAGACGAAAACATAGTTTTGAATTTTTAAGAAAATGTACGTAAGGAATACTGCACGCATAAAAAAGAATGTACCAGATCGGAGCTTAAAATTGCGAAAGAAATAAGGCAAGGAGATCCACTCTCAGGTGCAGTGCATTAACGCCCATGTAATTAACTTAATTTACCCCGGCGGGTGTTAATTCCTTTTTTGAATTGGAACTAACACCCGCGGGCGTTAATTCCTTTTTCTGATAGGCTTTAATTCCAATTTCAAATGGAAATATAACCCATTCATCAGCAAATTGACAAACACAGTACTTTTATGTTGAATATTTTTATTTATATTTACAAAATTGTGTTTAAAAAAATATAGAATTCTTGAAGATCAAAAATAACAAAACAAACATTTCCAGAGCATTTTTCGTGATATAAAGTAAATTTTGAAAATTATAAATAAGGCATATACTATGATTGAATTTTTTCACAATTTGTCTGCAATATGGACACAATATCTTAGAATTACCATTATTTTTGCAGCGATCGCTATTTATTGCAAAACATGATCCACAAAATTTGAAATGGTTACATGGACCGAATAAATCTTCAATGACCAAGAGTACCTACAGTACAAAGTAAGAAATTTAAAATTTTACACAAACGAAATTTCGCGTGAATTTGTAAAATTTTACATTTCTTACTTTGTACTGTTATATACTCTTCGTCATTGAAGATTTATTCGGTTTGTGAATTTTAAAAAATTCGCGAATAAATCTTCAATGACCAAGAGTATAACAGTACAAAGTAAGAAATGTAAAATTTTACAAATTCACGCGAAATTTCGTCGCGAATTTTTTAAAATTCACAAACCGAATAAATCTTCAATGACCAAGAGTATAACAGTACAAAGTAAGAAATGTAAAATTTTACAAATTCACGCGAAATTTCGTTTGTGATGTTCTATTTGTTTGTACTCAATCCAAAAGAAAATAACAACCGCGGGTGTTAGTACCAAATCCAAAATGCATTAACACCCACGGGCGTTTGTTCTTTTTAATGGTGGGTCTTATTTCCAATTCAAAAAGGAATTAACACCCGCGGGGGTTAATTCCATTTGTTTTTGGAATTAACACCCGCGGGCGTTAATTCCATGGGCGTTAATGCACTGCACCCCACTCTCACATGCACTTTTCAGCAGCTCTCGAAGAATTTTTTTGATTGGAGGTAAACACCAAATTTCTTTCAAATTTGAAAGAAATTTCACTTATAGCTATACTGCCGCTAACTTCTTTTACTTTTCTATAAAGAAGGACGTCGCGTCGCCCATGAGGTATGCAATGCAAAATAAAAATAAACTAGCCCTCTATCCATTGTACCGAAACAATTCTTTCCTATCTTTCTCCTTTTTCTAAATAAGTGTCGTGCAACATATGTTGCATTTAAAAGACAGTGTGCCTTACAGACACATAGGTAAAATATAAGAATAGCAGTTTCTTTATATCAGTTTTTCCGGGTATTTGCTAATATTCAGAAGGAAAGAAATTGGTTTTATCTTCCCAAGTCAAGCTTCGTGACCTGAACTAAGATTAAAATTTTTCTCGAAGACTATCAAAACTAGCAAGGAACATGTCGTTAGTATTAAATACCTAATGGCAACACAGTTTATGACACATCCTGTCTTTTCTTTTTTATGTATGTATCTCTTAAATCATATTGTCGCATTCTTTCAATTCAATTTATTCGTTTTAAATAAAAAGAACTTTCTAGACACGCCAAGCTGGTGGTAATAAAAACCAAAGTGTTTTCATTTAATTAAAAAGTATTTTTTGCAAATTAAATCCAACAGAACAACTTTTAATTTTCCATTGAATTTAGAAAGTCATGCGAAAAAATAAGGCCTACACAGTTGATCAACCAATTTTTGTTCGTTGTGAGTTCTATAAAAAATCCAAAATGTTCACCCAAGAACATTTTCGTTCTCCTATCCTATATTCTCTTAAATAAACAATCAAATCTTTATCTGGTTTTGACAGCTGACGTATGTTTAGTACCTTGTGTCACTGTCAAACAGCTTCAGTTTGGTTTGGTTTGCAATTTAACCATGGATCGTCTTACAAATGAACAACGCTTGCAAATTATTGAATTTTACTATCAAAATTCGTGCTCGGTTCGAAATGTTCATCGCGCGCTGCTTCCATTTTATGATCGGCATTCTCGACCTTCTGAGCAGTCTATTCGGAAGATTGTGACCAAATTTCGCACCAAATTTACTTTGTTGGACATTAAACCACCAACACGTTAACGTACTGTGCGTAGTGAAGAAAATATTGCGGCCGTATCAGCTAGTTTGACAGAAGACCGCGAAATGTCGATTCGGCGCCGTTCCCAGCAGTTAGGCCTTTGTTACAGCACTACGTGGAAAATTTTGCGGAAGGATTTGGGCGTAAAGCCTTTTAAGATACAGCTGGTGCAAGAACTAAAGCCAGCTGACCTACCACAACGCCGAATTTTTGGTGAATGGGCTCTTGGAAAGCTGGCCGAGGATCCGCTTTTTTATCGAAAAATTGTGTTCAGCGATGAGGCTCATTTTTGGTTGAATGGGTACGTAAATAAGCAAAATTGCCGCATTTGGAGTGAAGATCAGCCAGAAGCATTGCAACAGCTACCAATGCATCCCGAAAAAGCCACTGTTTGGTGCGGTTTATGGGCCGGCGGCATTATTGGGCCATATTTCTTCAAAGATGATGCGAATCGCAGCGTTACTGTCAATGGTGAACGCTACCGAGCGATGATAACAAACTTTTTTTTGCCCGAAATGGAAGTTCTTGACTTGCATGATATGTGGTTTCAACAAGACGGTGCCACATGCCACACAGCACGCGAAACAATGGCGCAATTGCGAGGCGAGTTTGGTGAACAGTTAATTTCACGTTTCGGGCCGGTCAATTGGCCGCCTAGATCGTGCGATTTGACACCATTAGACTATTTTTTGTGGGGGTATGTCAAGGCTAATGTCTTTAGGAACAAGCCCGCTTCGATTGACGCACTGGAAGCCAATATCCATGCATTCATTCGTGAGATACCGGCCGATATGTGTGAAAGAGTATGCGAAAATTGGACTCAGCGGATGGGCTACCTGAGATGCAGCCGCGGTCAACATTTGCATGAAATTATCTTTAAACATTAAATTGCAAGGTTTAAACTATCGATTCAAATAAATATTTTATTCATTTTTTCGAATTTTTTGTGTGTTTTTTTTTTTAAAGTTCTAAACCTCTTAAAAAATCACCCTTACTGGAGATTTAAAAATTAACTACATGTAATGCATCCTTTTCGAAAAAAAAATATTCCACAGAACGTAGTCGGATTTAGATAAGCAAATGTCTGTCGAGAATAAATAGCAATGAAGTTTCGCAATAACAAATTCACGCATTCTCGATAGGAGAGAATTGAATCGATTGATTTTAAAATATCAGACGCTATAATCTTAAATTTCTCCAAATCGATGAAATTTCTTAAAAACTCTTAAAGATTTTAGTTCCACTTTTCGGTGGAAAAGTCATCAATATAAATATTTTAAGCGAATTCGTACATCCGACCTGTAAAAAGTTTCAGTTATTTCCAGATAGACTTTGGTGTATAGAGAAAGCAAGCAACAATCATTGAATAATTATCATTGTAGTTACTCAATGCAACAATGCTTTCAAAAAAGAAAACAAGTAGACTGGCCAAAGGCTCTTCAGATCAGTGACACTAGACCATACTAGACGAAATACTCAGCAGACGAATTTATTACATGGAACTAATCAGAGCTATAAAAAGTAAACTAGTCGATAAAAAGAGATGTCTTCTTTTTATTGGTGGACATAAAAGGTAATTATTAATAAAACATTAAAAACATTTGATTAATTTGCCATCATTATTTTAAATCCTGCAAATTTCCTGATAATTTTTTTTTATTTTTATAACTACTCTCGCAAAACTCATGGTAAGCCCTTTTGAAAAGTCGTAAATTTACAACAACTGGATATTTTATTAGAAGAAGAAGGATGTTCTACAGCAGGAAGCTATATTTCATAAGATAACTTTATTCACTAAAAGATTGGAAGGCCAAGGGATAGATACAAATACAACACAACTTGTTATGCTACTGCCAATATAGTAGATAATCATAGTCATCAAAAACAACAAATGTATTGCGAAATCTATAAACAAATAAAAACTTTTTTGCTTACATACCATAAGTGTTTGTCATTCAAGTCTGCAACTAATCCACACTGTTGCAAACCATTGACCGTTGCCAATTGCTCCTCAATATCACTCAACTGCAATTCGGCCTCATTCACGTTCAAATTTAAATTATTTTGCACCCACAGAGCGCTCCTATTGCGCCGCACAAACAAGTTTCGCAGGTCATGTTCTTCGAATCGTACAATACGGTCACACGCTCGAATATTTTTAGTGTCCCTTTCAGCAGAATTCTGCTGATGGCTTTTCGTACGATTAACAGCCATTTTGATTTGGTCACTCTTTCCCACAGCCATCAAAGTTTGGTTCCTTTGGTGCTCCTCGATGATGACATCATCACAAGTTGACTGCTGCCAAGGCGCATCTTCATTGCACACACTTTGATCTGAATGAGTTTCGCCGGAACAGGAGACGCCCGACGAAAGGAATGTATCGTCTAGAATCGCCACTTTGGCATTTGCAACAATGGGTTCTTCCGAACAACTGCCTCGGCTGCTGGGACGACTATTTTGATGACTGTTAGTTGCACTTTGGGAGCGTTTATGACGATTTCGAGACTTGACCGATCTAGGAGAAATTCGCGAAGAATGACAAGCGGCATTCGATGAAGATTGAGGGTTTTCATTTTTCGCGCTTGCCTTGCCTTTTCGTCGGATGCTGGGCATATTTTTCGGAAAAAGAGATGGAGTGGGGGTTACACTGCCTACTTCGTAAGAAATGCTTTCACTTCTAGAATTGTTGTCACATATCGATAGCGTCAGGGGTTTACCGTAAACTTTCTGTAAGAATTTCATTTGGTCATTATGCAAGAAACACACATTCCACCAATGTTTACACGCCATAAGAGTTGCCCTACGAGCAACGGGCTTGTTTTGATTAAACATTGCATTTGACATTATTTTTTATGATTATAAAATGTATCTAGATACATTTATATATAAGAACTCAAAAGACGAACGAAAAATCATAAAATTGTGAACACCGCACACGGCCACGTTTGAAAATCAACTGAAACGTGAGGAATTCCAAGAGACTTCGCTGCGCCCAGTCAAACGAGAAGTGCATGGCTGGGCTGGCGTTCACCTGAATTTTTTTTTTGTTTCTCCATACTCCATACAGAAAGATACAAGATACTTAAAAAAAAAAAAACCAACAACGAAACACAAGTGGAAGTAACGTGAAAACTTAACTTCTCAAAAGAAAAGATATAGTCAAAACAAAAACGAAGATAATCGTGTGCTAACTGCCGACATTTGCTCGCTTAGTTGAAGCAGCGAGGGAATTCGTTCGAATCATGGTCTGGGACGGGAATGGTTGGGTCTTGGGTATAATTCTCCATCATGGATACATGGATCGTTTCGTTGGTAATATCGCGATCGGTGTGGCTGCTGCTAAAGCCGAGAAAGCGCAAGGGATCAAGTGTACATCATTGACTTGAGTTAGCAGCAGGTTGTGGGTCTCTATAATGCGACAACGACAAACGGACGAGGAGAATATGCTCGATATTTAAACTGTATGATTGCTTGTGATCGTGGTGTGTTTTGGTAACAAATAATGCAAATATGTCAGGGAATTTGTCGAGTTTTTGTTTGTCGTTTTGTTTTGTTGTTTTGATAACTTAATGTCGTGTGAAAGTTGTAAGTAATGTGTGCTCAATGGGCGATGCATTAAAGAGACCCGCTGCTGTCGCAGACCATCGGGATCGGTGATCGGTCGTTTGGACTTTGGGGAGTTCTTGTGTGGAATTGGAACAGCCAAGCATTGCATATATTTTGAGTAGAAAAACATTCATAGAGAGCATCTTTTAGATCATTTTTTTTTATGATGTTAACTTTTTTCTGTTGGCTGGAAAGTGTTCTCGTAAAATGCAGTCAGCTAGTTTTATATCGAAATTCCATATAGTTTATAAAGTCTTCATAAAGTTGAGCATTCCATATTTCACAATCAATTTTATTACATATATTTACCTATAATTCCAATGTGAAAAATGGAAGTTGATAGCTTTCATTAGGTTTATTTCACAGAGAAGCCGCTAGTCTGGATAAATTTTATAATGAAATGATATGAGAACTGAGTGGTCATCTGATCTTATTCAACTTTGTGAGCTTTAAAAGTCAAGATTATTGCTTTTTTCCCATAATATATTATGATGTTTCGCATAATCGGGAGCTAATGAGAATTTGTTGGTGGAGCCAGAAGATGAAACGAAGGTATATTGGATTTCAGTGGTGATACTTACGAACTATACTTAAGTATTTCGAAGAAATAAAATTTTATGATGTCGCACAACTGGTAAATACCATCTTAAAATCTACAGTAGCAAGGCGATCACTGAACCTTTCAGCTTATGTCATAAAGTCCTTTGATAAAGTTTGCTGAGAATGTCATTATGGCAGTTATTTAGAATCGTAGATTTTTTTTTTAATGGCACCTATATCAAAAGATTGGAAGTCAAATATACTATGATGTTTTATTGCGTAGGTACTAAAATTGGTAAGATTTTTTTAACAGAACAGCTGCCAATACAGACATATTAACGTTTTCGATAACATGGGCATTAAATTGCCAATAATTTCGTCCACCCGAAATGATATTTTTATTCTTATATCTAAACGTAAAGCAATTTAAATATGAAACCAAAAGCAACATAAAAATATAGGACACGACTGGGTTGCACAAACTTGATCTTGTGGCAATTTACCTCAGGGTTTAAAGTACAAACTGAATATACCTACGAAAAATTCGTGAGAAATTTTATTAAAAGCTATAAATCCATGTCTTATTAAGACTCAAACCAAAACAAAGTATGCAAAACATTTTCTTTATTAAGTATAAGTTTACGAAAAAAAATTCAAAATCGTTGGAGTGGTTTTTGAAAAAAAAAAAGACTTTTTTAAATAATTTTTCGAAAATATTTTTTTTTAAGTCAATATGCAAGTTTTTTAATTATAGTAATTTATTACACATTAATATTAAATTTTATAAAAATCTGTCAACAGTTTTTGAAATATTAAATTCACAAAATTAGTTTGCTAAAAATTATTTAAAACTCAACAAAAACATTTTTGATAAAAAAAAATTATGCAATGTTATTTTAAATAGCTAGAGATAACCGAAATTTAAAAATACCGTTATATGGCAGGTACCGTGAAACGAATTTTCTATAAGGTTTGGTTTTCTTTATCTGATAGACCTTTCATACTATTTAACACACGTAAAGTTTAGTGGAAATCGTTAGAGCCGTTTTCAAGAAAAATATGATTTTCGATAACCGTTATATGGCAGATACCGTTATTTTTAGACTTACAGTGACCTACAAAAAAAAAAGAGCTAGGCGTATTACCCTAAAACTCATACCTACCAAATCTGAAGTATATAGGCCTACTCGTTTAGGCTGTAGGTGTCGAGACAGACAGGCAAGTCTTGCATTTGTACAAAAAAAAAGTTTTGGGATAACAATCAAACATGAAATTACGATTATACCAAAGTCGAATAAAGTGGGTCTGGCATTTCTGTCCAAGGCCGTAACCAAGGGGGGGTTCACAGGGGTTCAACCCCCCCCCCCGAATTTTTTTAGAAATGCATCTGTAAATCAACCTTTTCCGCATAAGTATGAAATTTGTGCTCAAATAATTAGTGATTATGTTCAAAACTTTCTGATTTTAGTTTTAAGCCTACGTAGTTAGGTACCAACAATTTTGGATGAATTTAGTAAGGTAGCTCTAACAGTTTTTAAATACAACCTCAAACAACACAGCCTCAGGATGCCAGGTTACTTTTGCTTCGATTGCACATGATGAATAACTAAACGCATCAAGGAAATTTAGTATACCTAGATAGTTATGTGTATGCATCTACATGAAACAATATGTATAGTAAAAACGTATATTCTTATTTCCCTTCCAAATAAACTAATGGTGTCCTTGTGTGCATTAGTTTTCAACTTCGTTATTCCACTTATATAGTTGCAATTGTAACTTGCAACATTTTAGTCGGTTCATTCCATGCGTTTCTATTCTCTTGCCAGCAATAGGCAAAAAGGAATGAGCAATTGTGTCAAGGCAACAGCACATACAAAACGTGAGCACAACGGATCCTGAAACCTATTTTAGGATAAGTACAATGATTCCTCTTTTAGATGACTTTTTAAGTCAGCTTAAAATAAGATTTGAAAATCATAAGTCCATACTTTCCTCTTTGTGCATTTTAATTCCATCGATCCTTAGCAAATATGAACAAAATTACAACGAAGAAAACTTCAAATTTTATAGATCTTTTTTGGATTGGGACACTTTAGAAGCTAAGTTTACGTTATGGAAGACAAAATGCCATAGACAAAAAGATACAGAGCGTTCAAAGAGTGCAATAACAGCTCTTGGGGAATGCAATAAGGATCTGCTTTCTAACATCCACAAGCTTCTCAAAATTTTGGCGATACTACCGGTTTCAACGTGTACACCGGAAAGAACATTTTCGACAATGAAACGTCTAAAAACTTACCTTAGAAATTCTACCGGCGAAGAAAGACTAACAGGATTGGCATTAATGTCAATTCATCGAAAAATTGAGATTGACACTGAGGAAGTTTTAGACATATTTGCAGCACAGAAGGCCAGAAGATTAAATTAAATTTTATAAAAATGATATACTTACATGTTATTTAATACTTTTTTTTATAATAAAATCTTAAAGAGTGATGATAAATGTACCTAACTAATAAATAATAACTTAAAATTATTTTAAAAAAATATTGGAAAAATCTTTTAGTTTTTCAAATTTGTTTGAGAGTTTTCTTGAAAAACTAAGTATGCAATTGTATTTTATTAGCAGTACTCTACCTAGGAAAAAATATTGAAAATCGTTAAAGCAGTTTTTTTTAAACCGTTTTCTTTTTTAATTTTTGAAAAATATTTTGCAATTTTTTGAGTATTTCAATACATCGAAATCTGTTCATCTGGAAAAAAATCTGAAAAAATTCGATATTCGCTGTTCCACCATATTCAAAAAATCTAAAAAGTTTCATATACATAACTTTTTAGATTTTTTGAATATGTTTGATCATAAAAACCTTACTAAATTTTAAATTTAATTGAAATGTTTTGTTGTTAGCGAGAAATTCTGATTTTAAAAAATCGGTTCTATAGGAGGTACTGTTTTAAAATCAATCTCGACTGTTTTATCAAAATTGTTAAGGCCATTTTTAGAAAAATTAAGTTTTAACAAACTATTATATGACATTTACCATTGTTTTAGAGCTAAAATTATAATTTCAACAACGCCTAGTGCGAGACTACTAAATAAACACTCTGAACCAAGTTTGCAAATCAGCCTATCCATTAAGGCTGCAGATCTGCAAACAGGCAGTCGGACGAACAGAATTTTCCAACACACTTCTGTCTACTTCCCTATCATCGGAATATCATGTTTATTTGTTATCTCAATTTTTTTTTTTTTGACGAATCCATAACTTGCCTTATACATAGAATAGTATCATTATCGCAATTAAAAGTCGTGTTTGGTGGATTTTGGGTTAATGGGCTGTATTAATTTAATTTATTACATCTACAGAAAGGTACAGATTGATTGGTGTATGGAATAAGTATAACCCCCCCCCCCCCCCCCCCCCCGAAATAATTGTCTGGCTACGGCCTTGTTTCTGTCCGTTTGTCAAACAGACATTCTGTCAGTCATTTTGTATGTATATAAGAACCTGCAGCTTAAACGGTTGGTCCGAAAAACTTGGTATCTATAAGGTCTGTAGGGCAACCTATAAAGAGGGGTTTTTGAAATTTTGGTTATAGGAATTTGAATTTGTATGTCAAAAAAATCACAACAAATGCTTCTATTATTTACTAGTTAGCGTTAGTTTCTATGTGTTTCTATGGAAATTTTTTTACAATATATTTTATTTTTGAATACTGATAGCGCTGACTGTAAGTGTGTCTGTACTAGAGGAGCAATGTTTCCATAGCTAGCCTACACAAATTTGTTCTTTAAAAATCGATTTTTTTTAATTTTTTTAAATTGTTAATATTGTGGATAATTCCAATGCTTTTTTTTTGTTTTTGTATTTGATGCATTGATATTTTAAGATAGGATTATAAGCTATATTTTTTATATACTATATCGAGGGGTTTGTCACGGGTCCGTTTAGTGGTTCAATGATTGCAATATTTCAAATGACTTCAGATGATTTCACGTGATTTCAAGCAGTATTTAATGGTTTAAATATTTTATGATTGCAATGATTTTAAATAAATCTAATGATAATTGATTCCACCAGATTTCAAAGTGATTGCAAACGATTTCAAACATAAGTGGTCAGGTGATTTCATTCATGACAAACCCCTATACTATACTATACTATACTTCGTCTTTAAAAAAAAAAATGTAAAAAAAGTCATTTTGTCAAAAGTATCACGGGCATGATCTTTGACTTTACGAAGGGAACATTTGACTTAAGTTCAGAATTGGGTGTATTCTTATCCAAAATGCATTATCGGGTCTATCTTGCAAGTTGTTTGAATGGTAATAAAATACAAACACTTTTTTCAACTATTTATTAAACAATAAGTAGCTAGAATGATAACATAAATACATTATCCGTTTTCGAAAACGTCATCTGAGTACAAACTTTATTTGTAAATTAATGCTATATGATCATTGTGACGAAAGCAAACTGCATCATCACACATAATGTAAATGCAGCAATGTGTTTGTGTTTTCGAACATTTAACTTTTGTAGATCGCGTTAAAGAACATTTTTCAAATGCAGTTTGCACGCAGTTACGTTTTCGAAAACGGCCATTAATTCATTTTCTTTGGGAAAAAACATAAAAAAAATATTAAAAAAACACATATTATAAAAATGTGTTTAAAAGCATTTTAATGTAACTTTGAGAAGCTGGAACAGATTTGGCTCTATTTAAATCCGGTATGAAAGATGTTGTAATAAATTATATAACTGGCTATCAGTCATATGCATATTTGTTCAGCTTCTTGAGAAGATCGTTCATCAAAAACAAAATTAAATTTTTTTAATTTACTCTGTCAACCCAAGGTTTCTCAAAAACTTTGGGCCTATTTTAAAGAAATAACGATGGCATGAATCCTATATACAGGGTGATTGGTATAAGGTGCACCAAAAAGCTTGAGCGTCGTGTAGGTGGAGTTAAGACAAGAAAAAAATCGTATGGGAGGGGAGGTCTATTTCCTCCCGTTTAGGCGGGAGGGGAAATTTTCTAAAACATTGACTTAAATCAGAAAAAAAATTATTTAAAAACAACGGTGAATAATACAAAGCCTTGTTATATTTTTTGGAAAGCCAGAAAACTACTCTTTTGTTTAATTTTTAAATTAAGAAAAAAAGAACAGTTTTAAAAAAATTAATTTTCAAACTCAAAATTTTGAAAAAAAAAAAACTAAAAAAAAAATTTTTAAACTAATTTTTTTTTTAAATTTTATGTAATTAATTATTATTTTTATTTTCAAAATTCAATGCTCTTATTAATTTTAAGTCAAAAACAGAAAACCGGATGCCAAAATGTATCTTAGTTTTTGAGAAATAAAAAAAAATTAAAAGTAAAACTAGTAAGTAAAGTAAAAAGTTAATTCTTTTTTTTTTTATTATTTGATTAAAATCGGATGGTATGTAATAAAAAATAAAAAAGGGATAATTCCCTAATTAATAACTGACCTGAGCAGGTCAAATTTGGAAAAACCAAAAAAAAAAAGTGTTTTACTTGGAAAAAAATACTTCTAGTTTTTCTTAATTTCTCAAAAACTAAGATACATTTTGGCATCCGGTTTTCTGTTTTTGACTAAAAATTAATAAGAGTCACCGACAGATAAATACTGCTAAAATTAATGCTGAACGCAGTCAATGAATAACGTAGTTATGTGTCTTTTAAATCTTTTAAAATTTTAAAGCATATTTGGTAATTCCAATTTCAAACACCAAAGTATAGCTTGCCAAAAGAGCACATGCATGTGACACAGCTGATGCATATTATTATCTAATTTAGAACTTACTAATCGAAATCGGTTAAGCGAAAACTCGAAAAAAAAAATAATTATGAAAAACATTGTTAAAAAACCTCTATAAGACCGAATTTGTTTCCAGCCATTATATAGATAAATCGATTCTTAAGATTCATGATACTTCATTCTTAATATGCTTAATGTTTAACACTTAATTGGCTAACATATAAATTGCACTTACCTGTAAATGCTAGCATTTGTCTCTTTCTACAGCAGTACAGCACTAAACAATGATAAATCTGCAAGAAAAACATGAAAAATACTGTCGTTAGTACGAAGGAATGCTTTAAATAACTTTCAAGCTTAAAACCCTAAGTCGCAGTCGCAGCTAATGGAACCAATAAATAAATTCTACTGCCAACACCCAAGTTTGTTATAATTAATAACAACTAATCCTGCTGTTTTGCCTGCACTTTAAATTCACACATTTAATTACTACATTGAAATAGAAAATCTATATAGATACCCAGCATGATGCCGACAAGGATAAAGATATTATGAAGATAAGTAAATTCGTATTGTGGTCCATATAATCGAAAGCAAATGTATAATTTCGTAATGGTCGTTGATCTGAATTCGAAACGAGAAGCAATAATTTCAGCATACATGTTGCTATTTGCACTTTTCAATATTATATTGGTGTGGTATTAAATTTCCGCAGCTATAGGTCAGTTTCATGCAAAATTTGTTTCACTTTTTCCTCATTTTAAACTTAATTTTTTTTTTAGAAGGAGTTATGGTGGAGCAATAGGAAAGGCACCACTCATAGCCTACTTGGCTAAGTTTTTCATGAGAGAAAATAAAACAAGCCTTGACTACTGAATGACTATTACTGCTTACCAGATAAAAACGCAAGTAGGAAGAGATACTTTACCTCTTTATTTGAAGAATACGTAGACGTAGACGGCTTACCGTCATGTGAATATTTAACATCACTTCTTGTTATAAGTAGTTTGAAATGAGTCCGCCTTAAAAATTTAGAAAGTGAGGTTTATGTTTTGCCAATCGACCATTTAATCTGGCAAAAGAGAATGGCATTGTAGATACCTATACCTATATTGGTCTATTACAATTGCATTTATCTAAACTCACACAATTTATGAACTTTCAATTTGGATAACAGACTGCGCCTGCAGATAAAATCTTTGTTTTTTTCCAACTCATTATACATTTGGCTGCGTTGTCAGAAATTCCCAGGACAATCACTTTGTTCGCAAATTACTTCAATTCTCAAGAGAAATTAATTATTTAAGTGATTTTCTTGGACACTTTTGTATAGGCGCCTTTTTAGACGCATAATTTATTGGATTTTTTTCTGATAGATATACACTGAAAAATATTTTTTATTACAACTATACATAATATAATAATCAAACTTTTTGAGTTGCAGCACTTTTTTATTTAATTTTTTTAAACTTTACTGATTTAACAATACGAAGTGAAACAGAAAATTCACTGCAAATACAAGAAAATTAACCAAAAGTCTCAAATAACTTACATATTTTGGATAAGATTTAATGAGGGTTGTCATAAAAAGTTCTTCATCCATATTATATCTTTAAGAAGTAAGCCCTTTAAAGATCAGTCATCATATTATCGATGAAAACAATAGTTGACTGTCAAACGACAACCAACTGTCATTCATCAGACAACTCATAAAATAGTCGACTTATTAGTTGTATCTTTGTATTATATCGAAATAAATTAAGTTCCAAATTGGGTGTCATAAGTGCCAAAGTGTACAACTGGCTTAAAGCATCAGTTGTGTAAAACTCTTTATTGAAAGAAAGCGCATTTTAAAAACAAAAACGGCAAAAAAAAGTAAGTTAAACAACAAATTTTAATAAAATAGGTTCTAATAAGTGTATTTTAGTTTAAGAATTACAAAACCGTCTGTTCTTCACAAAAACCTGACCTATCTAGGGGTAAGACTAAG
Source organism: Baccha elongata (assembly GCA_951217065.1). Classification (NCBI taxonomy): domain Eukaryota; kingdom Metazoa; phylum Arthropoda; class Insecta; order Diptera; family Syrphidae; genus Baccha; species Baccha elongata. The sequence goes on from OX578272.1 coordinate 113,734,134, forward strand.
ACATAGTTTGGTTGCTCGAAGAAGCAACAGGAGGATCATTGGGACAAATTATCTCTGGAACTTAATAGCCTTCATTTTCAGTCATAATTTCATAAACGATTGCTTCTTTATCAGCTCAACAGATTTTGACTCCTAAAACACGGAAATATTTTCAAAAAAAATTGAAATTAGTGGTCTTATGTAATACGAACAATTTATTTGGTTTTCCATTATGTGAGTTGTCTTGGTGACAACTCAACTGAGTTGAATTGTCTTTTAAAATATTAGGTTTCAAAATTGTTGCATTTGTTAATGGTTTGGATGTGTTTACTAAGCAGTTTAATAGTATAACACATAATTTAAGCCTTTTTCGTATGGTTAACGATGGTGCGAATCATCCACACAGTCAAAAGTGTATTTTTTTTGTGATTGCCTTAAAATGCAAATAGTGCTACCTACTCTTTCACATGCATCAATGATTGTTCAAGATTTATCATTGCATTTGAAACGTTTTGGTAAATGTTGAACTTTTTTATTCAGTGTATAAGTGATAACAAGTGTTTATATCCAAATCAAGGTATGTCCGTATTTGGTTAATTGAGTTTACTTTGGTATTCAATTTAATTACTAGTTTAATTACTGAAGTCAAGTATTTATGCAACAATGCATAGTATGATAACGTGACTTTTGATTTGCCCCTATAATTTTTACTTCAATGAACATTAATTGTAGTGATTAATTATTGAAAACACACACGTCATGAATCTTAAAATTTATATGGACATTGACAAATATCTTTCTACGCCTATACTTAAGGTGTGTAGCATTTATTTGTTTTTAAAATACATCATTTTTATTTCGAATTCAATTAATTTTTACAGCATTTTTGATTTAATTAAATCATATCAAGATCAGCAGTTTTGTTTGCAACAATTAAGTGTTCCGAATTTAAAATTGAGTTTGAACGCCGTGCCGATGAAAGGGTGTTGGGGTCTGCAAACAAAAGAGTGTCCTCTCAAGTCTCAACTTAACCAACTTCTCGTGCAAAACTAGAGAAAATTAGCTCGAAATTGCTGTCGAAGACTTTTCACCCTTTTATTTTTTATGTGTATTGATGTCTCATAATAAATTTTGCTAGAACTTGCGAAAAATGTGAAAGTTAAGATAATTTCTAACGAAAACAAAATTTAATTTACACCAGCGTTACCGATGTGAGACAACCACGGAAATAGATCAATATGGCACGTTGTTTTTATTTTCATTTTGCTTAATTTGTGCTTACACCACAGTGTCAATCTCAATATTCATCATATAAGTTCTCGATGTGTCCATTTATCTCAATTAAAATTTCAAACGGAAGCTAGTATCATAAAATCGAACGATACGTTCCTTTATGTTCAGGTTCGTAAGTAAATCATATCGAATCTTGGCGAAACAGAGCAATCCGCTATATCTTGTTTCTTGTTCTCGCACAATTGAGGACGAAGTCGTCCGCAAGGTTCCTCCCTTGTATGTCATAGCACAACATTCATTGAGTTGAGAAAGAGTTGCACCATCATTTTTTTTTCTATGCGGCAACGCTGATAAAAACTTGTAGATAAACCCGTGAAAGTCATACCCGTTATAGTTTTGAAGAACATTAAACTTATATACAGGGTTATTGGTTTAAGGTGCAACAAAAAGCTTAAGCGTGTAGGTGGGGTTAAGACAAGAAAAAAATCGTATAGGAGGGGGTCTATTTCCCCCCATTTAGGCAGGAGGGGCAATTTTCTAAAAAATTGACTTAAATCAGAAAAAAATTATTTAAAAACAACAGTGAATGATACAAAGCTTTGTTATAACTTTTTGGAAAGCCAGAAAACTACTCTTTTATTTTATTTTTAAATTAAGTTGTAAGACGACAGTTTTAAAAAAATTAATTTTCAAACTCAAAATTTTGAAAAAAAAATTTAAAAGAAAATTTTACTCTAATTTTTTTCAAAATTTTATGTAATTAACTATTATTTTTATTTTCAAAATTCAATGCTCTTATTAATTATTAGTCAAAAACAGAAAACCGGATGCCAAAATGTATTTTAGTTTTTGAGAAATTAAGAAAATACTAAAAGCACTTTTTCAAAAAAAGGTGAAATCTGGTTAATCTGGTTAAAAACAATTAATTAAATTTTTTTCAAAATTTTGAGTTTGAAAATTAGTTTTTTTTAAAACTGTTGACTTAAACAACTTAATTTAAAAATAAAATAAAAGAGTAGTTTTCTGGCTTTCCAAAAAGATATAACAATTGGCTTTGTATTATTCACCGTTGTTTTTAAATATTTTTTTTCTGATTTAAGTCAAGTTTTTAGAAAATTGCTCCTCCTGCCTAAACGGGGGAAATAGACCCCCCCCCTCCCATACGATTTTTGTCTTGTCTTAACCCCACCTACACGCTCAAGCTTTTTGGTGCACCTTAAACCAATCACCCTGTATAAACCGAACTAATATACACATTTTTGATTCCCGTCACCAAAAATAACATTGAATGCAATATTCAAATTAGGAACAAAGACACATTAACTTTCAGCTAATTTTCGATTCCTTTTTATGTTTCTTACAGATTAATATTTTTAATATTCTCTTAAGCAACTGAAATTCTACCTTAAGTAAATTCTGACATTAATCTTTTGACAGACTTTACCTTTTGTAATTAATGTCATAAGTAAAAGCACACATTGAAAGCAAAAATTGAAATAGCTTTACAAAAAGAATACATTTTCTTAACGCCCACTAATCTGCTCTATGAGGGTGGATACCCTAAACTTTTTATTCCCTACTTCTCCATCATGATGCTGTAAAATAGCAAATAGCAAAGAGAAAAAAATAACATTGTCCTGGGGTTGACTTTAATTAAAAATTTCTATTTTTATGGATGGGATGTGATACGCGACTGATGAGCTATGGGTCTTTGCTCTCGACCCCTGGCGTCTATTTTGCGTTTGCCCACCACATTTAGGAGTTGGTTTCTTTTTTTTTTTTTTTTTCATTATTTATTTGGTTTCTAAGATCAAGAATTAAGATTAAGAATTGCTTTTAATTTTGGAGAAAGAAGGCGGTGTGCCGGGTTGGTCAGGTTCAAGATAGATTTATGACTTGACTCCATCCCCCAAAATGGCAATGACGCAATTATTCTTTTCAATTTGAGGCAATAATTCATTACTTTTTATGACCCAGAACTGGGGGTTTGTATAGAGATGTCGTTAGAGAGTCATGATAATATTAAGGGGAGTGAAGTTTCGCTCATTTTTCGGTTGGGCTCGCTTTGTATGGATGGAATTGTATAAGGAGCGTGTAGAATGTTATTTTACCTGGGTTATGGAATAAAAATGATAAATGTTTGAGAATAATTTGTGTTAAGTACTTTAAGTGACTTTGTAAGTCGATTGAAAAATTTTGGTTCTTGGTTTGAACCTTTTTACGAAAAAAAAAAAACATTTTTATAATAATAATAAACTATGGAAATCAGAAAAAAAGAGTGATTCATTGATATGCACATAATGTTAGTAATTTTCTTGGTAGCTTAGTAAAAATTGTTACAATATTGGCAACACAGACGACACAGTCTATACTAATTCACTTTCCGCAATAGATATATACTATTAAAATAATCAGTTTTCTTGGATTTGACCACTGTTCAAATAAATACACTAGGTTCGACAAAAAAATTTCATCTAGCATAATAGGAAAATTATAAGGTAAACTGGCCAACAGTGAACCATCACTTTATTGTTTGTTAAGTGTAAAAATGATCTTTTTTTAATTACAACATCACTTTTTTAAGTCAAAATCGTCGTGGGTATAATATAATAAGTGCAGTATATTCTCGAATGGAATACACAATGTTTTGAATTCACTTTAATTTTTTTTTTTATATTGAAATGTGTCAAGGAAAGGTACGCTAGGAAAAACTTTGTTTTTCTTGAAAACGGCTCTTACAATTTTGAGTGCTACCGCATTTCAGGCATTTCAGATGGTTTTAAGTATTCCCAAAAAAAAAAAGTTTTATCGGTACTTGTCATTTATAATGTTTGTTTAGGTTTGACTTTCTCTTTGACGACTCAACGGATTTTAGTAATTGTTTGTACTTTATTTTATTTAAAACACGTTTAACACTCTATGTGTGTAATTAAATTATTCATTTAAAAATTAACACATGCTTGTTTTTATTTGCGATTATAGGTACTATAAGGCAAGTTTTGCATTCGTAAGCAAAATGTTTTGAAAAAACAATTAAGCATGACATGATACGATGATAGAGAACACGAAAAAAGTATGTCCGACAATTTTGTCTGTCTGTCTGTCTGTCAGTCTGGATGCATCGACACCTTCAAACTTGGTACTCTGTATTTTTAGAGTAATAGACTCAGGTGTATTTTGATAGAGGGCTGAAAATAACGGTTTCTGTCATATAAGCGTAAGAGATAATTCGATTTCTCTCTAGAGATACAGGGCCGATTGTGATAAAATTTCGTACAATGGATTTGTAGCGCAAAGGTAAAGTTTTTCATTTTTTCAGAATAAGTTTACATATTAACGGTACCTGGAAAATAAGCTTTAAAGATAACTCAATTGTTCTCATATAAAATACGATCGATGTTTATGTTGTGTAACTGATTTTTTTCCAATAATGAAGTTTTCGTTAGAATTTTTTTCTAAATCACCTTTTTAATGGTACCTGCCATATAAATTCTATAGAAACTTGCGATTATTTATTATAGTTTTTTGTCTAGTTTCCTGATCCATAGGTTAATAATCTGATACAAGAGCAGGTTTGGCAGACCCAGTTGTGCCCATTATTTTTTAGTTCCATAGTTTGCTACAAGGGCAAGTTCGTGCGACCCAGTCGTGCATTTTATTTTATATTGAAATGTGTGAAGTCTTAATGGGTCGTTTGATTTTTCTTACTTGTGTTTGGAAGATGAAGATGCTTCGCAAAACAGGAGTGACAAAAAACGGTTTGTTTGCGAAGGTGAGGCAGACCTTATAACTCCAGGAAAAAACAAATGCAATAACACCAGCAATAAGTTGACCTCAGACATGAAAAAATCCTGAACCGGGACGAACACCACAAGCAGAAATGTAGGTACATATTATGTAACTGAAGTGGGATAGTTAATATGGTCGGGAAAAAAAAAAATACGACGAAGAAATAGAAGACAAAAAGAAGAAGATGAAGAAGAAGAAGAAGAAGAAGAAGAAGAAGAAGAAGAAGAAGAAGAAGAAGAAGAAGAAGAAGAAGAAGAAGAAGAAGAAGAAGAAGAAGAAAAAGAAGAAGAAGAAGAAGAAAAAGAAGAAGAAGAAGAAGAAGAAGAAGAAGAAGAAGAAGAAGAAGAAGAAGAAGAAGAAGAAGAAGAAGAAGAAGAAGAAGAAGAAGAAGAAGAAGAAGAAGAAGAAGAAGAAGAAGAAGAAGAAGAAGAAGAAGAAGAAGAAGAAGAAGAAGAAGAAGAAGAAGAAGAAGAAGAAGAAGAAGAAGAAGAAGAAGAAGAAGAAGAAGAAGAAGAAGAAGAAGAAGAAGAAGAAAGAAGAAGAATTCCAGAGGGTTGCAAGAGAAACCACAGTTCATCTCGTACCCACCTGACCTATTTTATTAATCAGAAAATCAAATCAAAAAGCTATCTACTTTTTTTGTTTCAGATTTCTGAAAACTTTCTTAAGCTTTGAAAATTATTCATACATTTTAAACATATATACCTATTTTTGTACAGAAATATGAGGTATCTAGGTACTTATTAAGATGCCAATTGTTGCTGTCAAAAGGGTGTTACCTTAACCCCTGTTCCACCTATAGAACCATGCTTTCCAACAAATGTTTCCCTCAAATATTATCCCTGTATTTAATACACACTCTACACATTCAAGATTAAACTTTTCCATTTAAACAAGCTTAAAAAAATAACAAGCCAAAAAGTCTTCCTCTAAAGCTGAACAAGGAGGAATACAAAAAAAAATAACTAAGATACTTTCAAAAACAACTCAGCGGAAGGGCTTTTCATTACCATTACCCTTTGTTTGCACCCCGTGTTTGGTGGTGGAGAGGTAACAGTTGTTGTAGTCGTTTGTTACCAATAAAGAACTCCATAAATAACAAGCGTGTGACATATTTTTCTATTCTGCAGTTGAAAGGCGAACATAAATGAGAAATATGAACAAGAAATGAAAGAAATCGTGTAATCAGGACATCCCACTGAGAATATAACCAAACATTCATTGCAAACTTTTTCCTTCTTTCTTCTTATTTTTTTTTTTTTTTTTTTTTTTGTTCTCCAAAGACAAAAGGTAGACACGACAAATCCAAATCCTTATATATGATTCTTTGTGTCCTGAATCTGTTCTTTATCTAACCCTAAACCCATTTCATTTACCTTTAGCCAGATTTGGAAGAAGAAAAAAAAAATAGGAAAAATATGCTTTACATTATTCATTCCAAGGATCACATCCCACGTCATTGGAATTATGACAGAATAATGAAAACTGTTGTATTCTTGTTGTATCTATACTGATTTTGGTTTGTGTGGATGTAAGTCTGAGGAAAAGTACTATGTCTGTGCATAGCATGCTCATGGCTCCATTGGGTCTAGTGGATCCTGTCTCCAACGTCTATCTCGACTCTTATGGATATGAATTGTTTTTATACGTCATCGTTTTATGGAGAAATGTCAGTTGAAGAGACGTTTTACTTAACGACAATGTAGAATTTGAACTTTTAAAAGTTTTTGACAGCTCCCATAAAATGATTATTTAAGCAGACAGACTTTATTTCAGAAATGGTGTACCTATTATGTTATAAGTTGATAAGATAACTGACAATCTTATGGGATTAATAGAAAAGAGCAATTATACTATACTATATAATGTTTATATATAGGTGGCGAAAAATACATAATTTATATAATTATTACACATTCGTTTTGGAGCGAAGAAGATACTTATCTAATGCTTTAGATTTTTGTTTTAATATATGAAATAGATTCATAAAATTAACAAGATTAGTAGGTCAGGAAAATGAGTAAAAATAAGCAAAACAAAAATGCGAAGATCCTGAAAATTCGTTTTCTAATATAGAGAAATATTATAGCGTTCATTGACGTACTAGATATGGACCGCCGCCAGTCGGTTGAAATTTTTATACAAACAGCCAAGAAAAGTTGTTCCAGCTAAAAACAGCCTAAAAACGCCATCATCTTTTAGTGTTAAATACGTGTACTAATTTCGACATTAGAATTCAAATGAAAACGATAATATATTCATCTGTAAGTAACTCATGGCATAAGGAGTGGATGTGTTTTGTAAAATAAAAGTAGTTTAATAATAATTTCCCCGAAAATATTTCAATAGTAAATAATTAATTAAAAAAATCATATCACTGCTACGCAGATTAACTGCTAGTAGTTGATGGTGCCCCTAGTTATGTTGGAACACGCGTGAAGTTGGCTACTGGCGGTCCATACCTAATACGTCAATGATAGCGTTATTCATTTACGAAAAGATTTGCTCTTTCCTTCAAAAGATTTGATCTTTTTGCATTTTTGGTGTTTCATTTAAATGAAAAAAGGGGAAAAAGAGAAAATCTCAACAAGAAAGAAGCGATCTCCCAAATTTGGGAGATTTGATCTAAACACTGACACATATGTTCACATTTTAATGGCGGAATTTTACTTGCGCGTTCTTTTTTTTATTCTAAAACTTTGGAAAGCTTTGTATTGTTTTATCTTTTTGAACGGCAGAGGTATATTATTGCACTCATATTCATAATATTTTTCATACATTTTACAATTTTTTTTTTTTGAATTTGTACAAATGTTCAAGTAACAAACAATGGTAATAAATATGATACTTGTAATTGAATGGAAGTGTAATATATAAATGCGGTTTATTAATTCTTCAAGTAAACAAAAATCAAAGCTATCCTAGAAATTGTATGATGATCGTTTGGAACGCAGGCATGTTATTCACACAGCCTATGCGTGTATAATCTCTGTCTTCACACTACGAAAAAAGCAGCAAAATATGTTTCATTTAAAAGAGCACTTCTTGATTTTGAGGGCAAATCTTTGAGATTTAAATGAAAAACGCTATTAGTCTAGTAAAGCTAAGTCTGAAAAAGACAAATACTTCATCCAAAAAAATTCTTGTAATTACAGTTCTTTCGGAAAGTGGAGGGTTCAATGAACACGCCATACAAAATCTCTTATGATCGGAGTGACGCGGGGGCTGTGGGCGTGGATTAAAGGTACCTTTTTACGGTTGCGTCCGTTATATCTCGAAGACGGTACTACGTACAAAAAACAACTAGGATAAAAAATGTAAGCTAATAAAACTTAATACGATTTTGTACCATAAATTAGTTGGCAAAAAAGAACCATCTTTGAGATATCTTGTGTGGAAAACGAGAAAAAATTCAAAAGAATTTGTTTTTTTCGTCAAACTTCTTGTTCTTAGGGGCCAGTTATAGCTATCATTGAAACTCATCATTGAAAATTTTCTTTTTCAATTTTAAGTCAAATTATTCGACAAAGTTGGTGTTAAAACGAAGGTAATGAGTTATAGAATTTATCTATTAGAAAAAAATTGATCTTGATTCGCGTTATAATATCACTTTTGTGATTCCAATGATCATTGAAATTTCATTGATCATTGAAAAAACAAAAGTGTTAAAAGTGTTGCGTTATTTTTTTCTTTGATATAAAAATTCTATAATTCATTACCTTCATTTTAATACCAATTAACATTGTTAAATTATTTGCCTTTAAATTGAAAAAGAAAATTTTTAATAATGTGTTTCAATGACAGCTATAACTGGCTTCTTATATAATATAAGGGACCGACTCTTGTCTATACCAAAGAAACTGCACTTTGCTTTGGACGAGCAAACTATATATCCCCACCCACTAAGTGCCGATTTCAAAAAATTACATATTTCAATAAGATAACGAAATGTGATATGTTGTGAACATTGTAATAACTTACGAAATTTTAAAACAAAAAACTATTTCTATGGTTGGAAAACATGCCATATTTGCAACCAGGGCGTATGTACCAAAAGTTTATATATGTTTTCTACTTGATTTATTGGTTCTATGAAACGAGTCGCTTGGATTCAAATCAAACAAAAGACATTACGATGACAGAGAAGACGAAAAAAGTGGCCAGCATTTCTGTATGTCTGTCTGACAGCCTCAACGGATCGACCGATTTACTTCTAATTTGTTAGGCATGGTTTTTAGTCTTAAAATAACAGTACCTTTCATATATATAACGGTTATTCGGAAACACTTATTTTTGTCGAAAACGGCTCTAACGATTTCAACCAAATTTTACGTATAAATAATTAGTTGTAGAAAGTCTATTAAGTATTGAAAACCAAACTTTAAGGAAAATACGTATGCCTGCCTTATAACGGTATTTATAAATTTTGGTTATCTTGACAAGAGGGCTCAAGGAATTTCATCGAAATTCAATACTGAAATATTTATAGCTATTTTAAATAACACAGCATACATTTTTTTTTGTCAGTAATGTTTGTGTTTAGTTTTAAATAATTTAAAAAACATACTGTTTTTGTGAATTCAATATTTCAAAAACCTGTTTACGGATTGTTAAGTTATTAAGTATTAAGGTATAACAAATTAAAAAATTGCATAGGTAGGTACTCACTTTTTTTAAAAAAATTATTTTCGAAAAATTATTTTAAAAAAATCGATTTTCAAAAACCGGTGCAACGATTTTGAAATATTTTTTTTCATAAATTCATATTAAATAAGAAATTTTATTGCATGCTTTAATTTTGGTTTGAATCTTTTTAAGACATACGAACTTAGAACTTTTCATAAAATTCCATATGATTTATTCGTATATTCCGTTTCCACTTTAAACCCTTAAGTATAACTTGCTACAATAGCAAGTTTGTGTGACCTAGTCGTATCCCTTAATTATTCAAAGTAAGTTGCTTTAATTTTCTGAATTAAGGTAATGAAGCAAAATTTGGAAATTTCGCCTATAAAAACTGATAAGCCCGTACGAAATCGCAGTATAAATGTAAAAAATAATAGCAAATACAACTCTACACCCTCCTTCCACTTTAAAAAATCTTTAAACTGCATGGATCTCATATATATGCCATTTTTTTATATTTTCTGCTACTAATCAAAAATGTAAAAATTATGTTAAAAAACTCTGAAACGTGTAATAAAATGCCACCGTCCGTCGGCAAAAAATTGCTCATAAGAAAATTTGTCGAAATCGTTAGAAGTGTTTTCGAAAATTATAAACATCACGTAAACGGTTTTATGATAGACCTATACATATATTTTAAAACTTAGAATATTAATTTAAAAATACAGGTAGCATTCTCAGAGTAAAAAGTTTGAAGAAAATCAGCCTTGCCGGGAAAATTGGATATCCCTCATAATTTAGATTTAATATTTTCGGAAGTTCAGGAATCGACAAAGTTCGTCAACGGGCAGTGTACCAACTTCACAAAATCAAAGGTTTAGTTTTCAACACTTATGTATGTTAAAAGTCAAATTGTTAATTTGATTTGCATAAAATGCAAAAACGTGAAATTTGTTTCGATTGATGTTTAGTCAAAAGCTCAAAATGAAGCTATCTATCTCTTTCGCAGATTTAAGTTAGCAATCATCAAATCGTAAAAACAGTTAACAAAAAAAAAATTACTTAAAACTGGCATGAAAAATTGTCGAACTTGGAGCCTCTTCAAAAACTTCTTTTTTTTTCATAGATATATTTAAAGGTTTTTTAATTAAAAAATACTGATCCCATCTATCGATTGATATCCATACTGTGCACGGTTTTCATCCCCAAATTTTTGTTTTACATTTTCTTTTCAGTTTGCATCAAAAAAAAACTTTTAACATTCCTTTACCTTCGCAAAAATATTTCAAGAAATTCATGCAAAATGTTTCGCTAAAAATTGTTTGAGTTCAAAAATTTGCATATAAAAAGAACCATGATAAACTCTAATAACATCCCAACTCACCCGAAAAAAAAAAAACTTTTACCAAAATACAGCCTTAAGTCCTTTTCAAACATAGCATATTTTCAGATAAAACGCCCGCGGAATCCCCCAAGTTCGTCCTTTTCATCTTTATTCCACGTTGAAATTTTCCCAGGACACTATTCAGCTTGAATTCCAAATAAATTCCTACACAAGTTGAGCAACCATTCTAAAATGAAAGAAACACAAAGACCGCACTTTGCCGGTCGAAGTCCTTTACCATGGTGGGCTACCATAACAGCCAAAAATCGTAATAGGATTTTATTTTTAAAAACTTATCGAAGGACGACGACACTTAGGCCACACTGCACTGCCACCACCGCGAAAATATTTATCACTGGATGGCACCACGACAACGCAAAAGGGAACGCAAAAGCCAAATCGAATCACCAAAATGAATTCGGTTTGCTTAAGCCCCTCTGTTCTTATAGTCGGTGGGCTTTTTTGTGCAGTGAACCTCAGAGATCCGAATGCAAATTAACAAATATTGTCAGAGGAGTCTGTGCAATTTGAAAAACTCATCCCAGCCAGATTTAAAATCAGACACTCATTCTGAAAATACAAACACAGAGCCAGACGAAAAATAGCGTCATAATCAGGCTTGGGAATTGCGTCCAAACATCGGTATAGTTGAATCGTCTCGAAATTCCACATCCACTGTGCAACCACATATTCAAAACAAAAAGGATATGCCACTGGCATTAGCGGCGCCGCGACGTCTATGGTTGTCGTGATTCGCACACTAGCTACTCTCCCAAAAGTACCACAAAGTTGTTCACTTTCCATGAATATGCAAAAGTCCTTTTTATTAAAGTGGCTGTCGTCTTTCATGTGAAAGTCTTTATCCCCCTTCAATTGTGTGTGGTGTGGGGGTGGAAGGAAGGTATTCAAAAGTTCCTTTTCCATCCCATCTCACTCCATTCAGTAGCTATGCATTTAATTATAAAGCTACTAAAGTATACTGTTGAGTCGTGACACCTTACTTTCAGGCCGAAGGCGAAGGGTAGGTGCTAAAAACCCAAACTCTCGGGGGTTAAACGTTGGGGGTTGTTATATTATATACAGAGACTAATGAAACATTGAAGGTCGTTTAGAATGATTTGCATATTTACTCGTAACACACTAAATTCCGACATTTATTTTCGAGATGTATTTCGTAAAAAATTCAAAAGGTATTTTCACATACTTACTTTGAGGTAATATTACGGGAGATGAATATTTCTCGTAGGAGTATTCCAGGACGAACACTAGAGGGAAATATAATGGAAGTTAGGGGAGAATATTTAAAATCAGTCCTCTCAAGATGATGGGGTGATGAATATTAATCTGACTGTCACAAAAGGTATTTCGGATTAATATTAAGTAACTAACGCGTTGGTTTTTAATAATATTCAGGATAAAGGTTGGGTTTCCTTTTTTTTTCTTGTTGAACATTCAATAAGTAGGTATGCATACACAATAAGATAAATTCACACACTGATGCTTCACAAAATGTATTGCAGCAAAAAATATATTAATGGGTAAACACTTTTACTGCACAGTGACTTTTGTCCAGAGTATGTGCTTTCACTTTCACTGAAGCACTTTGTTTTTTTTTTATCTGAAGGATTTTGAATTTTGAGGAAAATTTTAAACGAAATTTGAAAAGGAAAGCGAACGAAACAAGCACATCCTTCGACCAAACACAACAAACCGCAACTGAATACAAAAATTGAATTAATTCTGCCTCCTAGGGGTATGCTGTAATTTGAGAAAGAATTGTGCTTGAAGAGAATTCTTTGTGTTATAGTGTAGTGACAGGCGCAATGGAGATTTATTTCTCTTTCAATAAATTGTACTAGATTGAAAGAGGTTAAGTTATGCGAGAAAAGTCTACACTTCGTTGTTACTGAATTATTGTGAACATTTTTAGAATTCAGTATTTGATTAAAGTGTTGCATTCATTTTGAATTCGTATTCTTAGACACAAAAGAAGATTGTTTAATGTTTAATTTGACTATGTGAACTGGGACTGTGGTTTAACACAACTTTGAATTTCAAAGACAACACTATGCCTGGTTAGGTAGGTGAAGAATGGCAAAAGGGTTTTTTTTATTAGGTAGGTAGGTACAAAAAGAAATACGTAGTTGTTACTACAGGTGGATATTTCTAATTCACGGTTAAGTTGTAAATCATTCGTGATTGATTTCATCTTATCTGATTAATTTGGTAAGGTAGTAATTTAGTATCAGAATATAAAAGTGATTTTAAATACAGAGTAAAATTCATGACTGTGGCTTACAAAAATGAAAAATTAGTTAAAATATGCTTCAAGAGTAAAATTTCAAAAAATTACCTAATTGTCTCGTTTTATTTAAACTGATAAAGCCTGTAAAGCGAAATCACTGCTAAGAATCACTGAAAGGACAGTATCATAAGCGATAAAAAAGAAACATGGTGTCAAAAAAAAAAAAACATTTCAATGTTTGATCAATGTGGCCCTCTCACATAGCATATATGAAAAAAAAAACCATTAAATCGTGAGAACACTGGCATTTTCCTTTACCGAAAAAAGCCCTTTTCACGTCAAAAATACTACGCTAGTTAAATACAGCAAGACAGACTCAGCTTGTACTATACTGTACAAAACAATCCATAACCGGGAAACTTGCTGACTAAATTGGGAAAGTTGTGACCCCATTCGAAATCATAACATTGTCGGAAAATATTGCAAATGGATATCGGGATAGATGTTTTCGCACACTGAACATATCGCACACTGAAAACAAAATTGGCACTAAACATATAAGTAGTGCTACATTTCTTTTTAATGTGCGATATATGCATCTTTTTGCCTGAATTTCTCAAAATCCTAAAAGAGGTTTTTTCCTAATTTGACTCAAATGCGGGTGTTATCTAGCGTCATTTTGCATATCTGATCGGATTTATTGCGGATGTCAAGGTGAAAAGCCGTGTGTATGAACGGTTCTTTTGGTGTTTTGTAGAATTTCCGGGTCTAAGACCACATCACACTGATAAAAACCGATCAGATTGTACATGAATGGTTTAAGAAGCTTCCACGATCTGAGGGCAAGATGCTTATTTATAGGACATTCTATACATTCCCACAATGGTGCAAGGCTCCTTTCAAATATATCGAAAAGATCATTAGGTCTTACAACGGAATTTTATTCATCGTGGTAGTATTGTTGGCTCGTTTGCAGGCATGTCATTATAGGCTAGATCCCAAAGTTAGAAAAAATACCAACCGTTTAGTCATTGGGCTACTTTTTGATATTAATATTTTTCGTTATTAAGCATTTCAGTGAAATTTCTCCGATAAAATCCACTCATCACATAAATGTGATCTTTAAGTCCAAACATATGTAAGTAGAAAACCCCAAAAAGGGAGTTTTCTGGGACAAAAGTACCTTTAATATTGTTTTATTTTTCAAAAACTGAAACATTTATTAACATTGGGTTTTCAGGATTCGGCTTGAATAAAATTAAAAAAAAAATAGAAGTTTGGTAAAAAAAACCATTCCAGTTAATAGTGCAATATTAAAAAAATCTAGATTGAAATTTCGACTGTTAATTTCAACTTACTCCATAGGGCAAAAACCTGGTTTCGGTGATAAAAAAAAACTCCATGTAATTTGGTATGGCCCTTCCTTAAGTAAGTTATTTAACACAAACCCTTAATAATAGCTTTATCTGACGCTTAGGCTGCTATTTGCTTCTTCCAATTTAAATATAAATTTAATAATAAATTTAATAATTTCTTTAAAATCACAATATAACAAAATCAAATGACTTTTTATAAAAATTGCTAAAACTACTTTTTACAAAGTTTCAGTTTTCTTGACTTTTTATTATATACATAGTTATATCTATAAATATTTTTTTTCTGCATTCAAAAAAATGTTTGCCCCCCCCCCCAAAAAAATAATCCTAGTTACGCCACTGTATGCATCTGTCATCAAAAGCTTTTTAAAATACATAATGTATATGTATTTAAAACAAAATAACTACTACTCTTTAAAAACGAGGACATTCTTTAAAAAAACGATAGTTTGGAACATAAACTGTTAAATTATAATATAAATCACATGAAGTTGGTCCCGTTTAGTTTCTTACTTCAACAACTCCGTCGCTTTGTTTTTGCTCATACTTGGGCTATGCTTGGAACGAAAAACAAGTTGAGTTGTCAATTTATCACTTGATTGTCACTCAGCACCATATGACCAAATGGGCTACCAGAAATGGCGGGAAACGGATGGGACTTCCAAAGTGCAAACAAAATTATTTTGATTAATTATATTTTTTTAAATTTTAAAATACAACTTAGTTAATCGAAAATGTTGCCAATAATTGTCTCACATATAGGCCGAGACTTTACTTAACATATTTTCATTTTGCTTTATCTTTAAAATAAACGACATAATTTCATTTAGATAGGTACTTTTTTCTTTTTTTGTAAAACATAATAACGGTTAAGTAATGATATTCTTGTCGCAACGATCACTACCTTCGAAACATTGTGTGTCACATTTTGTTTCAGTCTCTTTGAGACGTATGCTAAACACACATTAGTATTTGAACAGTTGACGTAGGAAGGCTATGAAGTCTTCGACGATATTCACTTTTATATTTTATTTTTATATTATTTTACATATTTCCGTATAGCTGCGGCTCTTTCACATCACAAGAGTTCTTACGGGTAAAATTCTGTTTGCCTCCTAATATTTGTATTCTAATTCTTGGTTTGACAGATTCGTTAAAAGTTCTATATCACAAATATCAAAAACAAAACTGACAGTTGTCCCAATAGGGAATTTTACCATACTGTCAAAAAATAAATGAGAGCTCACACTACGCGGATGACAGATTCAAATTATGTATCGCGCTTTTTTTGAAACTGTCAAACTCAAAATCTTGTAAAAAATTTTTGTAAATAATCTCTTTTTTTTTCCTGTGAAATTTGAGATATACGTGACTAAAAGGTTTAATAATACACTATTAACAATTTTCGCGCACGACATTAATATTTCCGCTCTTGTTTTCAATCAATTTTTCAACAATGATACAACATGTTCAACTGTCATCCGCGTACTGCTGATTTTGACACTGCTCTGCGAACGAGAAAGAGATATATTGTTGTTACCTAAAAAGCCCTATTGCAAAAGTTTATATCTTTTGATATGAATTAAAAGCATTGGGCCAACCTGTACCTACATATGTTTCATATTCTTACTTTAAGTTACTGCCGATTACAAAGGGCAGCAGGGTTAGTTTACATTTGATCTATTTACAGCTAAATCTCCTATTTAGATGTAAGTTACCTAATCATGCCACAATTTCTATAATAGGTAAATAAATCTAATTTATTTTGTGCCCCCTACTTCACAGATGAAACAACTACTTACCAATATTCAAAAGAATCCCGATACAGATAACTGCTAATGTTTTCCTTTTTGTGCGGGTGTTGGTTATTATAATTTTCAATCCATAGCTACTCGTAGACGAAACCACCTATTGACATCGTTTTCCCCCTTTTTTCGCAATAAAGGCCACAAAGAAAGTTCATATTGACGACAACGATGACGACGAACCAATTTGTGGTTATAACACTTCCACAGCTATTGCCTTGCTATATCCTGGTGTTAGCCTTGTACTGTATTAGTGCCGTTATAAAACAGGAGGCGAAAGAGTGCGAGACATCCACTGTGCGATGTTGAGTACAAAGAGAAATTGATAATTGACTGATTGCGGTTAATGGTGGTTTTTGCTTTTATGGCAACCAAATTGGCTCGAAATTTAATTTATTGCCAAAGTGAAGGGTGCTGCCGATGGATTTTGCTAACAAAAAAAAAAAATGTATAGGACTATAATTCTGATGGCCTAGATTTCGCTGATGATGGGTTATAGTTGGGAAATAAGAAAAAAAACGGTGCATTTATAATGTCCTTTCATTGAAATCGAAATTAAATTGAATTAAATAAAGGTACCTTTTTGTTGTTAACTTATGATGAACAAGAAAATGTGAAATGAATAATAAATTAAATTGTATTTGGGGAACAAAGTTGGTTGCAATAAATAAATAGCATAAATTAAAAAACAAAATTGATTACTTAACGGATTCGTTGCAGGATACAAGAAGATGGAACTCCGAAAACTTATATCCGGATAAACTACGACGCTCAAGTAAGATGTCGATTTCTACGTCATCCATCTCGCTTATGCAACTTTGTTGCTCTGCCTATTATATGTTATACTATACGTCATATGTTTTCCATAGTTTATGCCTGTGTGGCCCGCTTTTAATCCTGAAAATATTTCAATGCCCGCAATTCCTATTTACTCCGATTATGTCCAATCGTTCGGCTTTTGTCAACAATTTTGTACCTATCTTTGCGAGTTTTCGGAATTTCGTCCAAACATATGTATAACTCATTTTGAAAGGTGGTTTGTATGATGACATACTGAGGTATGTAGCTTGCTCCCCATAATTTAATTTACATTGAGAAGTGGTCGAATTTGACAACACAACAACTCATTTTTCTCGGGATTTGGTAGCGGTGTTTATTTGTTTCGGAATTTTAAACTTTTAGGTCACCCGTAGAAGAATTAAGATTTGGGAAACTTTGAAGGCACAAATCTAATTTTGGACAATATAGATAGATTTGATTAAAATATTGCTGGTTCTGATAAAACTTAAAAACATTCAAAACAACCGCAGAATGCAAGCAAAGTAAAGTTTCAATAATAAGAAGAATGGTCAGTAATAAAAAACTGACATTCTACAGTACGACGAATACTACAATATAACAACAATAATAAAGTTTCAATACTTCTCGTAGAAACGAAAACAGCGACATCAACCACTCGACATGAAACAATCGAACCCCGGAATACTTCCTTATGATGTTTGTTGAGATCACACTGAAAAACTTTAAGCGGATTAAGAGTTGAAAAAAGATTTAAGTTATGTTCGCAGTTAGAGAATTGAATATCCACAAGAAGGAGATAGTAAAAGAACAATTTTTCTGAAGAAGCAGTTTTGATTTTGAAAAAAACGTTTATCTTTAAAAATCCTTTGGTAAAATTAATGCTTGAACCCAACATAATATAAATTCTTTATTTTTATTGAATCAAAACAATCGTTAATCTTTCCATAGACTCATAAACTTAATAATGCTTCCCCACTGTTTAACAGTGAACCATATAGCATGTGTTCTTATATTAAAGAACAATAAACAATCGGTCGAGTTAACGTCCTTTGCAGTTGGAAGCATATAAACAACAAAGTTTCATTTATTTTACGACAACGACAACAATTGTAATAAAAAGTCTTTCAGCTCGTAGCTTCTGTGTGCTACTATGTCATTAAATTCTCTTCCAACAAGTAAAAAGTTCGTACAAGTGGAAGTCCAACACTATAGCAATATCGTTCTTCTGGCTGTTTCAATTGATGTCCCTTTCCGCGTAAAACTACAAATCAAACTTTCAATCATCTTCCACAAAGTATTTCCCTACCACCACCCTATTGATTCTTCTCCACATGTGGTGGCATATAGCAACAAAGGATGTTGGGTGACCAAAAGAAAAAAAAAAAAAAAGGAAGGATTTGCCGGTGACCACTGACTATACCCACCTTGGACTTCCCTTCCTTTAAATACCCTCATTTCCCTCAATCAGTGTGCAGTAATGTATGACCAATATCCTTCCGTATATATATCCTTGCATCGTAAAAGTTTTCATCGCCCATAAAGGACGTCGTAAAGAGTGTCGGCAATGATCGTTTATGGCCGACGAAAATGTGGTATTAAACAGTTTCTTTGACTTCAATGGGGGTTTTTGCAAGAAAAAAAAGTTTTTCCTTCCTTTTTTTTTTCATTGTGAACTTTACAGGGGTTGGAATCGGGTGGCTTAGGAACACATAAGTGTAAGTTGGATTGGGAGTTTTTGTCCTGTCTGTATAGCTAGGCAATAAAAATCCTTTTCCCAAAAATTTCAATTTGATTTGACAAAGTGCTTACATAGATGGTGAAGTGCACTGACGAAGGATGTTTTTTTTTTCAAGGACTTCGTTTGACGATTCATTACTTATACGACGTGTATCTTTCATGAAAATTCATGAGGTTGGTGAAGGAGATATTCCTCGGATGGGCGACCATTTATAGATTCATATTAATGAAGCAGACATTATTGGTTGAATGGAAGTGGCCTATCTAGTGGGAATGAAGAAAGGGGATCGGAATTACTCAATGGATATTTAAGTAATTTTTATAGACATTGTCGTATGTGTCAATGCAACGACTGCGATAGACAAAGGGGGGGGGGTTAAAACATAAAATATATAAGGGTGAACTGAAAAACATTAGAAAATTGAAACTTTATCTGATTAATACAAATTTTAGTAAATAATATTCGTTGTAGCGTCCCGAGG
Organism: Baccha elongata; assembly: GCA_951217065.1. NCBI lineage: Eukaryota > Metazoa > Arthropoda > Insecta > Diptera > Syrphidae > Baccha > Baccha elongata. Next base: position 113,753,591 of record OX578272.1, read on the forward strand.
AGGACAAACATTTAATTTCAAAAAACGAAGTTTAATTTTTAAATGGTGTTGGATTGGCCACACATTAAAGAAGACGGCGCCGTCACACTAAAAACTCTATATACCAAGTTTAAAGAATATCGCCGTCAGGTGCGAATGACAGACAGACAAGCAGAAAGACAGACAAACAGACAGACAGGCAGACAGACTGACAGACAGAAACACAGACTGAATTTCCAGACTCACTATTTTGAGTCCGCTATCATCGTAATGTCATGTTTGATTGTTATCTCAAAACTTTTTTTTGTATGAATTCATAACTTGCCTTATACTTAGTTTACCTATAATCTCACTTGTAAAATTAGAAAACAAATAAATAATAATCTTTAAACATCAACAATAGTTTTTCTATTCACTAATAAGTTAGTCTTGCTTAAAAAGTTGTTTTCGGTGTATGTAGCCCATTATATGAGTTGTTTCCAATTTTTGAGGTATCTTGCCCCACTGTGCAGCGGCGAAAACACTCTAAGTTTTCAGGGTAAAAATTGGGTTGAAAGACCAAGCAAAACTTGGAATTCAACTGACTTAAAAGAAGCGGAATGCCGGAATCTCAGAGGAAATCGATGGAGACGATTTTTTGGCAACCCTGAGGCCGAGGTAAAAGTAGGTACGTAATAATGTTCCTTAATAAACTAATTCGTAAAAACTTAATTTTAAAATAGTTAAAAACTTTATAAACACCAAAAACAATTCATACCAAATAAGCTTAAAACTACAAGACAAAACGGATTAGAGCGCGAAATACCAATTAAGGCTGTTAGCGCAAAAGTGCGTAACCCATTTTTTTTTTTTTTTTTTTTTCAATTTTGAGTTTTTTTTTTCATTATAGATAATCTCCAAAAATTACAAAAGTAGTGCAACTCATTCTAGCTTATAAATATATCAGAAAATGTTAAAATGTTGCTTCTGCTTTGGAGCATTTCTGTAGACGCCACAGCAATCTTTAAATACGCTTATCTCCATTGTTGCAATTTGGGGTTATGCCTTTTTTGCTCTCACGCCCTCATAATAACCACTGTTCAATAAAAAAATCAAATTTCACAGCCGCGAAAAATTGGTTTTGTTAAACAGCATACAAAAATTTTTCTCTTCTTCTTCTTCTTCTTCTTCTTCTTTATTTCTTTTTGGGACGATGATATGATCACGAATGGGAATGACAGTACCAGTTGAGTTAGTCGAGCTGTATTTCATCTACGATGGTATTTTTGACGTGAAGGCACCTTCGGATCTTTTTATTTTTACTTCTGATACGATTTAACTTTGTCATTCCTGCATAGCATAAAGAACATAAACCTGAACTTGAATTTGTATAAATCATTCAACAGGAAAGACACGAGAGATAGTTCCTAAAGCCTAAAAACGATTCATAATCGAATCGTACTACTCCTTTTTGCAATACCCGCAAAATGCGTTTCTTTGTTTTTCTAATCCATAATAATTGAAAATAGGTTAGAAAATGAAAAAAATCGTCTTATTCAAATGGCACGGGCGCACTTATATCCTAAAAAATTATAAAGAGAAAACTATTTAATACCATATTTAATTTATGACACAAAAAATAAGATGATAGGAAATAGAACACTAAGAAAAATTCACGGTGTACACTGTCTCTACTTTTTAAATCATTACAAATATATACTCATTATAATGACGTGTAAGTGAAACATCATGTTTATTCGAGAATACATTTAAAATAACATACTTTTTGTTACATAATATGTTTTTATTAAAATTTAAAATGTGTATAGTAAGTTAATTTTTTCCAATTTTATATCTAACATGAAACTAAAAAGAATTTAATATTTGGTTAACGTTTTTAATAGACCGATAATACAAACTCTTTGATAAAGCATAGCGGAGAAGGGGGCAAGAGGCATCAATATGGGCAGAGAAGACCAAACGAATTTTTATTTTTAGTTAAAAAGTTCTGGTTGAATAACAAGAACCACAGCATTGTGGAGTGAAACGGACTACGTGCAACATGCATTTCAACATTTGATAATAAAAAAGAAACAGATTTAATATTCTACAAGGAAGTTATTTATTTTTAGTTTATATATATACATATATAAATCATATTCAGAATATGTAAACTTTTTAACAATTTTTTTTTTCTCTCACACTACCAAAAACAAAAGAATTCATTTTGCTCCCTTCCAAGGTCGTCTTTACCCTCCACCTCCCATCAACCCACACTAGTGGGGCAAAACTGACTTTTCCTCTTATATTTTATGAAATATCTTTTTTTTCTACTTATTAAATAATTTCGATCATTAACATTAAGTTTCTGTTTTCCCTAAAATTTTGTTCGGAGTAAGTATACATTTAGAAGGTTATATAAACTGCAAACTTAAGTAGTCCATGTTGCCCCACACTCCTCTACTTTAAAAGCAGGAAATCTTGATATTAACTTTTTAACACCAACTTTGAATTTTTTGACAGGAAAACAACTCTATCTTTCGAAAAGATAGAAATTATTACAATAGCAGCACAAAATAGTATAATTTTAGATCACACTTCTTAATTCATACTTAATTCAATCTTAATTTAGTATGCTAATTAAAAGCTTCTTTACTCATTCTTTTTTCTTTTTTACTAGGTATTTTTTTTCAAGCACTTAAATTGGTATATTTTCGCTCTTCTTAAAGCATCTGTAATGCTTCTTAAGTTGGTATTTTTTAAATCAGTGTCATTTTGTTTTTTTAATGATTCTCTCTAAAAAGGTTTTTATTGTTTTACGTATTAAATCGGAATTTTTATTTCTTTCAGCCTTTTAAAAATGTTATAATTGATGGCGCCACCATCTGATGGCTGGGTTGGGTACGAACTGCCAAAATCCCGACTGTTAAAATCCCGACTTGCTACTTTTTTTTTGGTAAAGGCAATTTAAAACTGAATTTTTCAATAAAAATTAATTGCAAAAATGTTTCATAATTTCATATAAGTATCGTTTTTACCGGTTATTTTTCATGTATTTAACTTGTTATCTGGGGTAGCATTTATGATATTCAATATTTTTTAGTCAAAATCCTTTCTATAGTCAGTCCCGCTCCCGCAACTTCGTTGCTCCGCTTAGCGTATGTTTAGTCGTCTGGCAGGCGCCTTAGTCCAATTTTCCATATTCCACAGCACCTGGGTGGCCCGCTTCGCCTTCGCGGGTTCAAAGGATTTTAACTTCCTTTCTGTAGTCAGTCTCACTCACGCAACTTCGTTGCTCCGCTTAGGGTATGTTTAGTCGTCTGGCAGGCGCCTGAGTCAAATTTTTCCATGTTCCACAGCACCTGGATGGCCCGCTTCGCGGGTCCAAAGGATTTTAACTCCCTTTCTGTAGTCAGTCTAACTCACGCAACTTCGTTGCTCCGCTTAGGGTATGTTCAGTCGTCTGGCGTCATATTAGTGGTGCCAAAAGCTCGGCACCACTAATAAGTAGACTGATGATAATAATTGGCACTCCTTGCTATATCTTCAGCCAAAAATGGAAAAACGAATAATAAAATTCGTAAAAACGAGTAAATAAAATTCGTTTAAAAATTGGTGGTAGCACCTTTAAGTTGTTGTTGTTGTTCAAAACATTCAATGAAAATAATAATAGTTTCAGACTTCCTAACTTTATGATTAAATCTTAGAAAGATAAAAGGAACATCTATACCTATTTTTTTATTTTAACCTTATTTAGATATTATAAATCAACTGTGTCATTATCACATAATCAATATTGATATTAATCTTCTTAATCAAACAGAATTTCAACCCAAATAATTTCAATCTCATTAAATTTAAAATTCAAATGCACGCGCTTTCGTTGTCAGCAAAAATTGTAATCAAATTCAATCAACGAAACTTTCTTCTTCTTTTCACCCAACTCACGACTGTTCTCGTTTCCGTCTGATGATGCTGTGCTGTGAAGAAGAGTGCTGCTCTAATAATTGCCTTTTGCAATGACATACAGCTGCAGCCTTTCATGTTGAAGTTCACTCGAGATTTCACCTGTAGATAACGTCTATGTTTGTGATTTTCGTTTTCCTCTAAAGTTTGCCGCTTTCCACCAAGTTGTAAATGCGAACATAATATAAACCCGAAGGATAATTTTCCGCAGACGTCAATTTAAATGCAAACCCAAATATGACTCGACACAGATTCGTTGATGCAATCATAGATGAGTTGAGATCTGGCATTACTTGTGCGGAACTCTTCGTCTGATGTTTTTGGCGGACGTTATTCGCAGCTTTATTGGCAGCGGGTGGCTATCAGGCAGTGGGGGTGCTAGTGGACCAACGATATTCCACTCATTGAAGGAAGGAAGTACTAAAATGAATGGACTTGATCTGGAATGCCATTTTCAAGGTATAGAAATGTCCGGAACCTTGATTCGCTTCTTAATGGGATATAAGTCCTACAAAGGCATCCTTTCAGCCAAGAAGATTTTATACAAACATACAGTTAATATACATATAGATACCCCGCGTATAGACACGCATTAAGTCTTAGCCCCATCTTTAGCAAAATGTACCTTTGTATACAGTCTGTCATAGATTTACAGAGATAAGTCCCTGTTTTGTGTTGGCATTCTTTTGGGCTCCCTTTTTTGCCATTTTCTATATATTTATTTTTGTTTGGCAGAAAGACTTCTCTGTGGTTTCTATGGCAAAGAGGAAGGATTACCACAAAACTAATGCACGCTACAGTGATTGCGTGTACACTTACACTTTTGTAATGCTACCGTATACTATAGTTGTATAGAGATAGAAATGAACGGTTCGATAGAGATAATGGAGATGAAGATGCAGCTGGATGTGGGGCCTTATAAGTCCCATCTGTATAGCTATATATACACTCTCTTATATGCCTTTAAGGAATTAGGCTGGGTTTTAACTAAATGATATGTTTATGGATGTGGAGTTATTATACCACAAACTGATTATACGGTTTTTGTGGTACTTAGCTCCTCATAGTTCTTCTTCTCTATTACTATGGCATGGTACTGCTAGAATATACTATATTTACGATGTGTGAAAGGAGTTTAGGAGGGATGTCAGGGATGGTTGTCCGGAGGCAAAAACTTATGCTTTAGCATTAGCTTCATATAAAGGATTGTTTTAAATGAAAACACCTATGCTTATAGTCTGGAGTAAATGGAAAAGGTGTAACCTCAAATAGTAGGACTCAATATGGAAGAATGTGTGTAAGTGTAAGGTTATAAATCATAAGGTTGCCTTTCAATGAGTAAAGATCTTAAATCCTATGATCAAGTGACTTTAATGAAAGTATGAAATTAATTTTAAAATAGGTATTCATGTTTGTCTGATTTTGTTCAAGTCAAGAGAGGTTAAATTGACTGTTGGAAATATGAAAGGCGTGACAGCAGATTACAGAGGAATTCTTAAAGGCAAAACTTATTGTAAATATCTACATATACAGGGTGATTGGTATAAGATGCACCAAAAAGCTTGAGCGTGTAGGTGGGGTTAAGACAAGAAAAAAAAATCGAACAGGAGGGGGGTCTATTTCCCCCCGTTTAGGCGGGGTAATTTTGTAAAAAAATGACTTAAATCAGAAAAAAAATTATTTAAAAACAACGATGAATGATACAAAGACTTGTTACTATATCTTTTTGAAAAGCCAGAAAACTACTCTTTTATTTTATTTTTAAATTAAGTTGTTTGAGTGAACAGTTTTAAAAAAATTAATTTTCAAACTCAAAATTTTGAAAAAAAAAATTAAAAAAAAATGTTTAAACTAATTTTTTTCAAAATTTTATGTTATTAACTATTATTTTTATTTTCAAAATTTAATGCTCTTATTAATTTTTAGCCAAAAACAGAAAACCGGATGCCAAAATGTATCTTAGTTTTTGAGAAAATAAGAAAAACTAGAAGTATTTTTTTTCAAGAAACACTTCTTTTTTTGGTTTTCCCAAATTTGACATGCTCAGGCCAATTATTATAATAAGGGGATTATCCCTTTTTTATTTTTTATTACATACCATCCGATTTTAATCAAATAATAAAAAAAATTAACTTTTTACTTTATTTACTAGTTTTACTTTCAATTTTTTTTTAATTTCTCAAAAACAAAGACACATTTTGGCATCCGGTTTTCTGTTTTTGACTAAAAATTAATAAGAGAATTAAATTTTGAAAACAAAAATAATAGTTAATTAAATAAAATTTTGAAAAAAATTAGTTTAAAATTTTTTTTTGAAACTGTTCACTCAAACAACTTAATTTAATAATAAAATAAAATAGTAGTTTTCTGGCTTTTCAAAAAGATATTACAAGTCTTTGTATCATTCACCGTTGTTTTTAAATAATTTTTTTTCTGATTTAAGTCAATTTTTTCTCGCCTAAACGGGGGGAAATAGACCCCCCCTCCCATATGATTTTTTTCTTGTCTTAACCCCACCTACACGCTCAAGCTTTTTGGTGCATCTTACACCAATCACCCTGTACAATGCAACGATTTGCTTGGTGGAAAGAAGAGTTCTAAGGTTGCTCTCTATTAAATTCATTTTAAGTCAGTTTAATAAGATTAAAAATTAAAGTGCATAAATATTGTAACTTATATACATTTTGTGAAGCTTGGCAACTAATTTTCTTTAAAAAATAAAAGCTCAAAAATATTTTCGAAACTGAAACAATACCATTTTCTTTCAAAAAATCAGTTATATTTCCGCTTTTTAAAAAAGGTGATGCGAATATCGTATCTAATTGTCGCGGACTTTCATTTTTGGAAAAAAAAAACTATTAACCACAGTGCTTTTAAACCGGCTAACTTCTTGGATTGAAAACAACAACATACTCATATGAATACCAAGCTGCTTATCGTAGCAATTATAACACTACGGATCAAATCTACAATCTCTCGTGCCTCATTCAGCTTCAACTAAGTCACAAAAAAAAACTTTACGCTTGGTTTGTAGATCTTAAAGCTGCATTTGACAACATCAACAGACAAGCTTTGTTTCACAAGCTTACAGCTCTGGGAATATCATCTAAAATGGTAAAAATTATCAAACTTCTTTATCAGGACACCTTTGCAGAAATTTGTGATGGAAACAGTTCATCCGATTTCTTCCGAACCAGTAAAGGCGTTAAACAAGGTTGCGTCTTAAGCGCCTTACTATTCGTTATGTTTTTAAATGACCTCCACTCGGAACTTCCAGTTGGGCTATTTGTACAATAAAATTGAGATAAATGTTCTCTTATATGCCGATGATATTCTGGCTGATAGTCCTGTCATGCTCCAAACTATCATTAACAACAGGGTATTTTGTTGTCATCGACATCTTCAGCAACTCCCAGCATGTCGTCATAGAGTTGGCGTTGATTGAAGAACAGGCGCAACTTTTGGGTCGTAAAGTAAACGAGGAAGAGGTTACTTTTAAAAGCATCATCTTCGAGGTGGTTAAGAAGTTACTCGAACCCGGAGTTAACATCTTCTCCACGAACTACACCAGTCGACGAAGGATTTGGTACCCGAGCAAACTGCTACTGCATCGGTTTTGCGAAACAAAGGTGTTAAAAGTTCTTACTTAACACGAAGTGAACGCTCTACAATCCTTATACTTTATACATTATATTGCTTGTTTTGCTTTACGATTCTGATTTCTGAACGATAATTAGAAAGGGGGATCTAATACTAGGATCTTTTGAAAGAATCATTTTTCGGCAGATATGTGGTCCTGTGATGTGCGAAATGAGCAAATAAAGGGGATGGTACAACATCATATTCTTTGAGCTGTACGAATATGCAGATGTAGTTCAGAAAACATCGAGCGAATGTACAATAATTCTCTAGCCTAGAGAGTCCTCGAACACCATTCCGCAGGTTAGAGGCAGCCAAAAAAAAACAAACCTTCACTTTAAAAACCAAACCATCGACTTGGTATGGTTAACTGGCAGCAGTTTGTACGAATCCAAAGTGAAGGTCGCCGTGTCCAGACAGGGACAGCAATATGATCGGATCGGGAACCGAATAAAAGAAGACTTCCACCCAAATAAAAAAGATAATGAATGAGAGTTCGAAAATGGAACTCTAAGGACTCTATTAGTCACTTTATGATCTCGGTATTAAAACGACTTAAACTTAAAAGATGTAAGTGTACTTATTTATCGGACGAAGTCTCCGTCGCTCTGAAACTACAATGTGGAATAGAAAAACAAATTAATTTCCTTAACAACTAGCCGTACTTGAAGAGGGCTCGAACCGCCAGTTTGATGTGGTTCTTCTGTCACACATTTCATCTCATATACATTAGATACATGTCTTATAAGACAGTGTTAATCATCTATCGAACACTGCATTCCTTCGAGGTTCCGCTGTTACAAATTTTTTAAAATTGTATAGTTGTAAGCTCCCTGGTTTACATGTAGCGACTTTTTGACTTTAGGCACTTCACACTCAAAAAGTAACTCGTAAATAGTATTGACAGCTTGTCAGTGAAGGTAAATATGGATAATTTTGAAAGTACAACCATCTTGGTTTACAGCACACATATTAAAGGTAATATACTCCGAGTTTCCATTTTTGTTCAAGTTCGCGCATGTGTCAAAAATGGAGACCCGCTGTCACTGGGAATGCGCTGTCACTAAACTAAAGTGACACTTCAGCCACGCACAAATCCAGAAAAATTTAATAAATTTTTGTTATCAAACGATTTCGTGTAAAGAATTAAATAAAAACAATTTTTCTCGTTTATACAAATTTTAAATAGACAAATCTTTGTGATCAAATTTATATTATTAATCAATAATAAAAAATCGGATTGAAAAAAACAATACAGGTAATGTATTAAAATTATTCTTTAAATTGAAAAAATTCAATAACATGAAGTTTCTTTACAGACTTTGAACAACTAAGGCCACTTATGCCGTGTCCAGTAAATGGTTGCCGTAGAATTGGCCATGCAACACGTATTGATATTCATTTTCATGCAAATACTGACACCTGCCCTTATGAAGAAAAGAATTGGAACATTGAACTGGAAAGACCATCGCGAGTAGATGAAGTTGGAAGGAAAGTGAAGTTTTTAACTACATATCATACTTATAAATCTAGTTTGCACTACTTATTTGGGGTTTATTTTAAAAGGAGTGTTGCTAGAATGCATCTGAGTATGATCTTATCCGTTTAGATTTGGCGGTAAACTGTGGATCCCCTCCAGTCGTGTAGAACTATAGCAGCACACACAAAAAAGTGGTTGAGAATCGTTAGTTTGTTATTTTTAAAAGATTTTAACAAAGTTTTTTTTTCTTTTATTTTTAGATTTGTGTTTGAGGACAAATATTAGATAAAGCATGAAACTGAAGTTACTTCATCCGCCCTTACTGAAGATGTAAAACAACAATCAATCAAAAAGTCACCACCACAAGTGCAAAAACAAGTGCAGTCAAATTCAGTATCTGACAAAAAAAAACTACCAACTACCACATTTTAAATCTTCGCAACCAAGTGGTTTCGAGGTTTATGATTAACAACAAATCATCGACTGATACTGGTATGGTATTAATTATTAAAATTTACATCTTACATAAACTTATTGACCTAAGATCTTCTTCCCTTTTAATTTTTAAAGAATTTTTAGTTTAAGATTAATATTTACAAGGTATCATAATATAAGTAGCACTTAAGTTATGTTGGTATAAAACCTGAAAGAAAAAAGCACGTATCCAATTAATGGTTATTTTTATATTCGCTATATTGTTTTTTTTTTCTATACAAATATAAGTTTTGTTACCTTTTTTGTAAATAAAATACGAATTTTTAAAAACAATTATTTAAATCCTTTTTTGATATCATTTTTAAGCATACTCAATTTTGTGAGACAACTATCACGGTAGACGCGTCTTTCGGCCAATTTATCTAATAGAACCATAACTTCTAGTTGTTTGGAAATGTCTGCGGCTATTTGACCTTCCATTTTAGGTGGCGGTCCCATTGTTTCACTAACAGCATACATCGTCGTTGAGTTACGTTCAAAGTAATTGGTCATTCCTTAGGCATTTAAATGCGCTGTCTCCAAAGGTCCCAAGAATGCATATCGCATACCCAGACCATCAGACATAACACTGTCGACGTCCTTTACATTAAGAATGTCAGATTGAACAAGACAATATGTTTCATTTAAAATAGCATATTGTATACGATTAAGTATAAATCCTTCGATTTGTCGACTCAGTGTGACTGGCTTTTGACCAATTTCTTCCATTTTTATGACTAATGTCTGGGTTAGTCCATGGAGCAGGTACAATTTCAACAATTTGGACATAGTATGGTGGATTTACGACGGGATTAGAAACAACGATCTGCGATATAAGTTAGATACAAAATTTAACAATTGTTTGGTAGGGTTTCAATAAACCCTAAGAAATTCTATGAATAGAATTGCTATAAGAGATTCGGCAATTCAAATTGATAATAAGAAAATGACATTTGGGTTATAGAGTTTTTATAAGTAGAGTCGAATCTAGGGCCACCAAATGTTTTTTTTTTTCATATGTCATTTGATTTTTGACAACCTGCGCAGTATATTACCTTTAATATGTGTACTGTGCCCCTGGATTACATGTTGCTATTTTAAATGCCGCGAATCAATACAATCAATACGAGACCTTTTAGCGCCTCTTTTGTCAGATATATTATTTGAACGCCTTTGTGTAAGAACAGTGGTTGGCAAAGGACGACCAACTGCTATTTGCTGGGTTTCAAGACACATAAATCAAAATCACTCGTCGTCAACTGATCATGAGTGCAAAATGAACATCATCACGAAACTCCATTTTTTCATGTTGGGAACGTGTATTGTAAAATATAAAGCAAAATTGACAGGTGCTGCCTTTAACAAAATGTATATCTTTCTCCAATCGGGAAGTTCGTTTAGGACCTGTATCAAACTCATTAGTTGACCAAGAACAGGCATCACTTCACTGTCACTGATTACGGAAAACCGAAAAAAACACTTACGTATTGGCTTGTATACGATTATGTCAAAGGTATAGTAAAAGAAAACCAATATAAGACTAAGTTTTAGCGCGGATTTAAGAACGCACATGCGAACAAAATTAGGAAGCTATAGCACTTCTCAGTCTATCAGCAGTGAAACTTTATCGAGTTAGAACCAAGAGACAGGGGCTGTTAAGACACAAGTGGTAATTTTGTTTGTTTGGTAAATACTTAACGCTCGTATCTTTTTTTATACGAAAAACAGTACTTTTTCCTCAAAAATTGAAAATAGCAGCATTGTATATAAATTTCTATAGTACAACCATGGAGCAGCGCCATCTAAAGAAAGTTGTTAACTGCACATTTGGAGGTTCTTACATTTACTAAGTGTCTATTCTGTTACCCTAACAATAGTCGTCTACGAAACAAATTAATAATATATAATGTATTTTATTGGCTCTAAAATCCATATTTCCTTGACAAGAGTCGTAAACAAAACAAAAATAATATATGTTTACGACTGTTGTCAGGGTTACAGAATAGACAACTATTAAATGCACGAACCTAAAAATGTGTTTATCACACGTTTCTCAAGATGGCCAGGCGGTGATTATTCAGCATGAAAATACTATAGAAATAGCAGTATGTCGATAAAAAAAACTGTATTTTTCGCAGTACATTTCTTTAAATTTTTATTTATTTTATATCCTTAAAATATGAAAAAAGGCAAATTAACCATCACCAGGCGATTTATTACCATCATCAGAAAATTTTTATTTAGGTCAAATATAAATTTTGTCAAGCAAACGGAGTGCTTGAAAAGCACTCATAAGGAAAGGGTTGTTTTGTGAGTGAAGACTAGAAAAAGAATTTCAAATACCGCTGACAAATGCAAGAAAAATTGATTGCGTTCATTATTGAATTCCTTTGAGTTTTAGATGCCAATGACGAACCGCTGACTGTTTGCATTACTTTTAATGATTGAAATCAGAGAACTTCATCTCATATATAAAAGTGATATAAATTTCACAAAGAAATTTTTCATTGAGGAGCAAATTTCCTACTCGGAGATTAACAATGTAAAAATGGAAATATCCCACTGTCATTCACGTTTGCTTACAAGCTCAAAAAACTGCTGATTTGAAGTTCTGTGTATCTCAAAATAAAAGCAGTATTTAAAAAAAAAAAAAAAACAGTACGCAGTTTTTGAGAGCAAAAAACAGTATAATACTGCGAAAAACAGTACAGATACGAGCGTTAACTATACTCTATATAGAGTTGTAATTTCTAAGTTTCATCTATGGTTTTTATTCTTTTGAATAAGATTAAGCAAAACTACCTATTATAAAATCACTATCATAAAAAATACTGACAAGTCAGAAAACTTGATTTGTAAAAAAAAAATCTCATTTCTTAGAATTGCCATTGGTCTGAATAATGCATTTTTGTGTTCTTTATTAGTTTAATTACTTTAATTTATGTTCCATTAGGGAACGTCTCATGTTATTAGAAAAAAACCATTAATTTAAATTCATAACAAGCTTCTATAATGCTGCGATTTCTTGCAACAGATTCAAGTTCCTTAAGCATCATCGTCCTACATGCTGCCATTTTATTACACAACTTATCTCCCATCCCAGCTTGTTTATGCAAATGAATGTTTGCAAAAGTTCTTGATTCGAGAGACATTTTGATTAGAGTAAAAAAAAAATAAACGCCTTGATATGAAAAGTCATATAAAATAGAAAACAATTTATTTGTTTGTTTTTTTTTCTTTTATTACATTTTGTTAATGTTCTTTTAATTATTTTATTACAAACATTAAAAGTCAAAAGACTAAAATTTTCATCTCAAATCATACATGGTTTCCACTGGATTTCCCGTTTAACTCGATGAGGTGGTCTTCTAGTGGTTAAAACCGATAAATTAAAATGCAATCACGCTAAACGGAAGAAATGATTTCTATGTTTGTTCCTGTTGCTTGCATTCCAAATCCCAATATTCAAGTTTTGCAAAGACTTTCAATCCCGATATGGGGATCATAAAAATGAAGAGAATAAAACCGCGATGGTGCCTTCCTTGTCGGGATCAAGAAACAAAATACTTAAAAAAAAAAAAATCAATGCAGGTGATGAACACATTTGCGAGAAGAATCATGCTTAAGGCCACGGAGTAAAACCCTCCAAGATATGCTTTAATAACGAAACAAACTTTAGGAACATGCGAGGGGAGTTGATTAGCAAACAAGAAAGCCAACAGCCGTTTTAGCCATTAATTTTCATAGTTGTTTCCAATATAAGTTATCTAATTTAATTTAATCTTTGCGTTGGAAGTCGGGAGTATCATGCATGGCACCTGAAGTTCAGATTTAACTGGTTTTGCAGTTTGGCCAAGACTTTGTCCACACAAGAAGGCATAACGTATGTGTGGAATTATTTATTTCACGATGTCTTACATAGGATGTTCCTTTTTGATAAGGTAACAGGATGGTATAAAGGCTAGTTAACAGTATACACTATAATAATGTTCACGCATAGAACTGATGTGACTTGTAACTTGTTCCTGGTAATCAAATATTATTCTTATCGTGTGGTTGGAAATGGATATGATACTATTTCGTGGTGAGTGGTGACAGAGTTTATGTTAGAGCACATATAAAATACTGTATCTAACCTACACCTATATGGTATACCTGAAACGTATTCTAAGCTTTGGTTTATTAACTTATACGATTCTATGATAGGTATTTGTGTTCGGCTAGCATAGAGGAGACTAAAACAAGTTGTAACCATGGAGAAATTATCAACAACTTTAGCGTCTCAAAAATTATACTTTAGGCAATGTTTTGTTTATAGTTCGAAAGATTCTAAAGATCATCTGTTCACAAACTCAATTTTAGGCCCAGTTGAACAATCGTGGTTCAAATTTGTAAACCACTGATTTCCATAGCTAATCTGTCAAAATCGGTTCTTAGATATATTTCTGTAACCAATGAATTATATGTTTTTCCAAGATTAAAGAAAATATATCCAAGTAGTTTACTGATCAATTGATCACTAACTCTTAATTAAGTCCGATAATTCTGTTGGTATGTCTGTCAGTCTGTCTGACTGTATTTTTTTGCTTTTTTTTATTTATTTTTTCTGTCTTCATATTTTTTTCATTGAATTTCATTTTATCTGTGTATGTATATTGAAATAAACAATGTTTAACTTACTTGATTAACTTTCGCCCCAGTATATAGGCATCGAACTTAGGACGTCCGGTGTAAGAAACGAGCATTCTATCTATTGTGCTAATCTGCAACATGATTTCACTATTATTTCAATATAGCAAACATTATTATTTCAATTGCACATTACAGCTCCTAAAAATATACTCGCTTCAGCTGAAACATATGTAGTTCCACCACTTTGAAGGTTAAAACTTTGCATATATATCCTATAGTACATCCATGGTATCATTGTTTTATTACATTTTCGCTATCGCACGAAGCGCCATCTAGGAAATTTGTGAAACTTTGCTCCTGAGACATTTGGAGGTGTGGCTTGTTCTTGGAAGAAATTTTGAGCAGCGTTGCCGCGAACAAAAATAATTTCTTGCCACATTTTGAAAAAAATAGTGCCATTTTCGTGCCATTTAGAAAAATTAAAGTTTTTAAAAAGAAAAAAATAACATAGGTACTTAATATGGCTTACATTTAAGTTAAGGTATCAAAATAAAAATGAAAAAAACCTGCCGTAAGGAAATTTTTCGTGCCAACGTGCCACGAGCAAATTTTCTTGTCAAAAAAGCACGATTGTGCCACATCGGTAACACTAGCTTCTTTGTGCGAATAGCGCTATTTTACGAAACTTGTGAGAATAAAAAAATCGTCGACGACGGAGGTACTATAGTTTTTATATGCAAAGGTTAAAAGTTGAAACCACTTTAATTTAAAGGCGTTTCATTTGAATTCAAAGGCGTTTGTAGCAAAATCTTAGTTGAATCGTTTTCGTATTCAAATCAAAGTTATTCGATTTTGATTCAAAGTATTTTTTTTAAAGTAGCCGCAACATGAATTTAAAAGCTAGCATATTAAAAATTACGTTGCTATTTTTCTCTGAGTGTACGTAAAACGAAATCAAAATTAAATTAAAATCAAAATTCGAGATGTTAAGCTATACCAATTATTATGTTAGTGGAAAGGAATATATTTTATTTTTAATTTAAAAAAAAAATTAACTTGTGGGCATAGCCCTTTGTTTTTCTTTTTTATGCATCACAACCAAGAATGTCTGTCCGAGGACAATAATACTCCTCAAACAAAAAAAAATAAAAAACAATCCACAATATCTCAATTTTACTATCCTCTATTTAAATTGAAATAATTTCTGTTAAACCGAATAGCACTTAATCAAGCCGTTGAAAATTTTCAATTTTAAAATTGAAATTGCTCTTTGCGGTACTCCATGAACTCTATACGGTATGGATTGTGCTTACTGCTCTGCCAGGTAATACGAGTAAATCATAACAGCTAACAACATCCAGCTTGTCCAAATCCGAGGGTCGGTCGGTTATGTTGTAACATGAAACCATTAAACTCTGGCATAGTGCACCATCAACAACCAGACAACCAACACGATTGCCGGTCAAGGAAGTAAAACCTTAAATCTGGACACCGTTTCAGCAGTCATCCGGGGTAACAAGAAATAAGGAATGCAGTCTTGGAAAGGTTTACTTACAATGTGAATGTGAGTGAGACTTTATTTAAGGAACTTAGTTAACCATCGTTAATTTATTGAATAATTCAAGGATTTATAAACTTGATTGATTTTAAAACGGGAACGTTAAGGTTTTTTAATGAGAAATTGCTAATTATATATGAAATTAAATCTTTAGGGATAGTTTAATTAATAAAAAAAAAAATACATAACTGTTTTATATATATACTCGTAGGTATAAATGCAGAATGAACTGCAGAATGAACAATAAGATACCTATATATATCTTGTTTTAAGGACTTCGTATTGTTTAATGCTTGTGTCAGTGTCTCTGTGAAAGTGGAAGTCAATCAGGTTATTCCTCAGGCAACTGACACTAACCACTCATTAGAACATCTCAACAGACATGTTTCCTTGGTCAAACTTTATAGCAAAGTTAAGATGATTTGCTATATATATACATTGCCCTCATCAGACCGATGTTTGGCTACATAGTGAATGTATTGTTGTCTATGGATGCTTGTGTGTTGTGGTTCAATGTTGTCCCATCTCAAACGTTAAAGATTTGGGTGATTAACATCCGGCAGTGTTGTAGAAAGTGTCTTAGGCGCCAGTTATAGCTATCAGTAAATATTCCTTTTCAATTTTAAGGCAAATTATCCGACAATGTTGGTGTTATATGGGATTAAAATATTAAATGTAATGTATAGTAGAATTTTTCTATCAAAAAAATAACGCAATTTGGGCTTAAATCACGAAATATTAACACTCTTGCTTTTTCAATGATCATTGAAATCACAAAAATGACAATGTTACGCGAATGAAGATCAAATTGAGTTATTTTTTTTTAATAGAAAGATTCTACTATTCATTATCTTCATTTTAATACCAATTAACACCAAAATTGTTGGATATTTTTTTTTAAATTGAATTTACTGGATCTCTGTTTTAGACCTGGTGGCCAGTTCCATCTTCCTCTTTTCAGAGAATACTACTGCCAAGATCTTTAGCATTTGTGATGGATTGGTCTTTAAAACGTAGATTTGGTTAATCTAAGTCTATTAAAAATACAGAGTGGACCAAAAGTTTTTTAACATTTAATAATATAGTCGCTTCCGCGCGATCAGAAAGGGAAGGGTACTTAACGCCAAACGTGAAACCGGTCAAATGGGATTTTATTTGACGGCAGCACAACCTGCTTTTGGCGTTGGCTTGTAGTATCGTACAAAAGATTCTGCGACCAATAATTCCATTGGCGGCATTTTTAGCCGCCCATAGAGCATTTTGGTGAGTATAATGCGGTGTTTCTTGCTTTAATTGCGGGTTAGTGGTGGCACTCTAAAATATGTAATTTTGTCGATCAACGAGACCATTTAAATGAATACGTCACTCCGGTTTCTTAAAAAAATTTAAGCCTCTGGGACATGGTCACTAAAGGCTTCAATTTTCGTAAAATTTGAATTTTATAAGGGTGTATAGATGGAAAGTCTTTTGTATTGTGCTATGGATTTAGAGATTTCCTGTGCACATTTAAGACACTAGAACTTTCACCAGTTAAGGTTTCTCTCGAACAGACATGCTTTCGTTCCCTGGTTCTTTTAATGTCCCGTGGTTGACCCGTGTGAGTTACAAACCTTGCTTCTAATCCAATATCCTACTACGAATCCACATTAAATTCATTCAAATACACATCCTGAGACATCCACACCTGAGTCCAAAATCGACGTACTGTCACATAGGATCACAAAAGAGATGTTCCACCTTAATAAACGTTCTGTAAAAGTTACATATGCACACATGTAACATACTGATAAATTTCTCATAAGAAATTTTTTTATGGAAAGCGGGAATCGTATATTCTTACGCTGATAGCTTATATATATGTTTTAAAAACAAAAATTAAGCAATTCGATTGTGACTTAAGAGATAAAAAACAATTGCTTCTGCTCATATTTAATGAGCCTCAAATCCATTTGCGGAAATCACACCCACACGTCATGATGGCACTCCACCTTAATCCAAAAAACATCTCCGCACAAACTTCATATGAATCTTAACTGACGCCACTCACCGAAAAAACAGAAAGCTACATCGTATCTTACGCTTCTTTTACTTCTTGTTCCGCAGGTGTAGGTACTCGTAAATTTCATTTTGATTCCATTTAATTGCAATTAAAATACACTCACAAAGATAAAACATCGCACACAACACAACTAGTTCGGGCAGCAAAGGAACATTTGCACGCTCTCTTCACAGAACAGAACACTTTATATAAAACATTGAAGAGGAAAGGGTATACCCACATTGAAGAGGATTGTGCATTAGAAGAACACTTCTTGAAAACTACCAACCAGTTTCTACACTGAATCTTTTATATGGAGTGCCTACAAGGCTTTTTTTTCATTTTTTCTTGCACAATACAGGATGAGCAACTACTAGGAGCCGCCACCAGTCTGTGATGCTGAAGCGTTATATTTCCAACTACATCCAGTTGTTGTAAGCTGAATCTAACCTAACGTCATGGCAGAAATCTTAACGAACCGTTGGATGCGTTGTTGTAGCAATGAAGTGCTAGAACAGCATAATCAACTCAGTTACAATAAACAACAACAATAATGGGATGAAGCAAAAGTATTTTCACTTGACACTAATTACTCGGAAAATCGGTACTCACCACTCCTTGACATTGGCTTTGGCAAAGGACGTTTAGGTAAAGGAAATGTCGCGAGTCTTTTAAATTAAAATGCGGAGTGTGTGGGTTATTGTTGTAATGACAAAGTAAAGTCAGATAGAAACTTGATGACACGTTAGGATAAGATTTCTTGCTTATCTTAAGATTCAATTGAATGAATCTTTAATCTTTAATATAATTATATACAGAAGGTATCATTATTTTTATACATTGGACATAAAAAACTGATATTGAAAACACTATTTCAGCACTCACCAAACAAATTTACATTTTTTTCAAAACTTCACTTTGCTGCTTTAATTTGATTTTTTAGCTACTTAATTATTTTAAGTGGAATGATTTAGGAATCAAATAATTCCGGCCACTTGATTGAGGCCACTTTAGTTCAAAAGGTATTTTGCAATTTACCAGTTGCAAGTGTTTGAACTGGAAATATTTATTACATTTGGGTACGTTTAGGAACTGTAGAAAAAGGGTATAATAAATTCGGTCACTTGATTGAGGTCAATTGCAAAATCTTTAAAAAAAAAATAAAAAAGACATTTGCATTATTTGTATTTAATTTATTATGTTTTATTAATTTTGTATGAGTGTGTAGGTTATTTTTTTGAAATTATCCCCACAAGACCGTTTCGAACTGAATCATAAAGTTTTGTTGAAATCATTAAGTGAAATATTTTTCAAGGAGTAATCAGATAGCTTTGATTAAGGTCTCCTCAATTTCAAACTGTCAAACGGATCCATATTTTTTTTGAAATAGTAGCTTAAACGTGTTCGATAATGTTAAAGTCCAGTAAATAGGGCGACCATGAAATGTCCCCAATTTGTTATCTTGTTAGAAAATTTAAGGTATAGTTCCAAATTTTAAGCTTTTGAAAAATAAGTTCCAGTACAAATTTATAACTATTTCCCTTCATTGTAATAGGTAGAAATTGAATTTCGATTCTGCAATACAACCTGATAGCTCCCCACACTGTATAATAGCTGACGTTCGACTGTGGTGTTTTGACAAAGTATTTTACTCCTCTATTTAAATCGTGAAAATAAAAGTTATATATTTATTCTTTGGCTGTTGTTGCTTCAGCTGTTCGTCTTTTTTTGGTTTTTTACATAGTTTTTTGTGTACATAAGATAATAGTTTACTATGGTTTTACTTTTATTTAGTTTCCTCGCTTTTTCTCGGCCTTAAAGTCCTAAGCCCTTGAAACTATCTATATCGACTTTTCCTGCCAACATCAACGTCTTTTCAAATCCTATTTATTGTTTTCAAAATTATAAAGGTACTCTTTCTCAAATATTTGAAGCTTTTGTTTTAAAAAAAATCACGAACTTACCGTTGCGAAAAAACGTGGCCTCAATCATGTGACTGGCAGTATATCTGTAACAGAAAATTGTAATAAAATAGGGGCGCTCAATTTTGCTTTTTGCCAATTATTTTTCAAAAAACAAATTTAAACCTTTAGAAAAGTATTCTTACAAATTTTAAATATCTACTTTAATTTTAAGTGTTAAGCAATATGTACAGATAGGTACGCAAAATATAAAAATTTTACAAGTTTGTATAAACATTAAAAAATAATAATTAAAAATTGAAAAAAAATTAAAATTAAAATTACAACTAAGCGATTTTATAGTCATTTGATCAAGTAACGCCTTTCAAAAAAATCGGTCTATTCGAGGAACCTTTAAAAGGTTGGAAAACATATTTGTTTGCGACCAAATGAAAAAGAAAACTGCAATTTTTTGCGAGAAAAATCGTTGTGTCAATCTTAAATAAGAGTAAATTATTCGAGTTCAAAATAATTCAATTCCTTTTCTAAGGAGTACCTTTTGGTGATTTGATTAAAGAGAAAATCAAAATTTTGTTTAAGCCCGGAAATAACAAGTTTATTCTCATAGCCTGGTTTTATTTCTTCAAATTTTTCTCGAAAACTGTTTAAACGATTATGATAAAATTTGATATGTTATAAGTTATAACTAATGTAGGATGACTACATTTCCCAACTAAATAAACATCCTAAATTACAATACCAAACATATGAACTATTTACACTATTTTAACTTCATAACTTCCAAATCATTCCTTTCGAAGAGACAGAATTTATGTAAATCTATAGTATAGAGATGAAGCTAAAATTAAAGAACAAGCATTCTGAAAAGTAAAGTCAAGTAAAGTTCAAAACAATAATGGTCTAAGTGCCTTTTGGAAAAAAAGTTATTAGCGACAAAATTGTACTGATGTTACCAGTCGATATGACAGCATTTCTTTTTGATTAAACTACAAAATTGTTGACCAAAGTTAAAGTGCACTTATTCCACTAATGTTCTGAACGCCTCATATATTATATTGTCTCATAAATTCCAGCAAAACATTCGAGTTTTTATGATTAGCCGCTTTAAAAATGCATCCGTTTTTCTTGTGCCACTGATTGTCACCACTGTTATTGTTATTATTTTCTCATGTTCCATTCCCGTCAAAGATTCTCCTCTGGATCAATCTCAAATGTCAATTGCGACAACATTAAATAACATCAATCTCCTCATTTAAGGAAGCAATACACTCTCCGCATCTAATTCGTTAGACCAATTACAGCGATATACCTTCCGTCTTGTGTTGTCCTCAATTATGGTACTATACAGACGTCTTCAATTGCACTTGCATTTTTTCAAGTGCACTGGCTTTGAATCAGAACTGAGAACTCACATCACAACGCACTGATTGACAGAGAGAACTGTTCTTGGCATTCACACGTCACCGTTGCCATCGATGTTATTGACGGGAATGTGAAAGTCTCGTGATTGTGCATCAGGTTCATCTAGATTCTAGACACATCTTTCATCCATATTGGCAACATAATTACCTACCTGGCTTGGCAGTGGCATTACGCCACTAAGACACTGCGTGTACGCTCGCGTCGATAGAAAGTGTCGTTCAACTTTGGATATAATGAGATTGAAATCCAAGATCTGGTGCGAAGCTATGGCAGAATAGGAGCACGCTCGCTCTTTCTCTGATGGCATCTCAATCCTCATCATTTCAATTTCAGACAAAACTATAGATGAATCTCAACCACAAATCGGGATTCTTTAATGTGGCACTTATAGTGGCATGACAAATAAGAAAAATCGTTTGGGCGGATAAGGATGTGCTGATGGGCAAACGGCAAACATGTTACTCTTACTATACTCGATGGTTGCGTGCAGCATTTCAATCAGCGTGTGATTGAACGAGCAAAGTTTGTGGGAAGGTTATTTATATCTCATTACAGACAGAAGGATGGATGCTCGTACATTTGTGCACGAAATCGGCAACATTAGGGCGCTGATGGGTTCTGATGTTTTCATTTATACTTGTTAGCTATATCTCGCCTTAAGGGACATCAATTTGTGGTGCATTGGTATAAGTAAAGATTATAAAAACGCATCAAAAATGATATATTTGCATGTAATCATTGAGTGCAAAACTAGAGCCATAAATTAATACCCATCAGATTGAGTCCTTGTTTCATTCTTTGCCGACTTAAATTTAAATATATTATACCGGCTAAAATTTGTTGCTTTTCAGATAAAAATATGTTTATAGGGTGTCGTGATATATCACAGAACAACAATTATACGAATTGGTACTTTATATAAACATATATAAATATAATATTAATGAAGCAGCTGATGAATTGATTATAAGTTGTAAGTACATAATAAATCCCTGCGATTAAACAAATCCGTGCAGTGATATAAAAAAAGAATCTCTATAATACTTCACAGTTCCTCCGAAAAGTTGGACTTCAACGTTTGGAGAAAACGAAAAATAACACCAAACGTCAATTGAGAAATAAGGTCGAATTTCGTTTTTGCATATATCCAATCTCGCATCATACCTATTCCTAAAATTGAATAATAACCCCAAGCAGGAGGGTTGCCAGGGTGACGAAGTATAACGATAAACAAAATAAGATCAAATTTTAATTTTGGAGCCAAGCCTTCCTCTATACGCACCTTACTTTTGATTATACAATGATTTGGCTGTACTTACAAAATTTAACAGAACATTTTTGGCATTACTTACCACAACTAAATAAAATAAATAAAGGCTTTATTTCTTTGTGGTAAATGATGACAAAAATGTTTTGTTAAATTTTGGAAATACAGCCAAATCATTTTATAATAAAGTACCTAAGGTATGTATCTAGGCATGCTGTCTCCCTGCATCCCCCTATTCTTTGGGATTTGGGTTGGGTGCGACTTTAGGTATTTTATTAGTTTTTGAATAACCAATAACTCTGCATATACCCAAACTCGGGTGCCATAAAATACCGCCGAATATCAACATTCAGCTTTATTAAACTTTCCCATACCAAATACCTAATTGTTTATATAGGTAAGCCAAAGTGAAATTCACTTTCTCTAGACGAAATATTTTTCATGGCATTATTTTCTGAAAGGGTATAACTAAGCTGAATTTCGAGTCGGCGTTATTTCGCTTGGAGTTATTTCATGGAACCACTTGTCTATTCTATGGAAGAATCACTCGTTTCGCTAAGGAATGGAACTAAATGAAAAAGATGCGTATTTGACGAAATGCTGACAATTATATTAGAGTTGGGTACGAAATCCCGACTGCCAAAATCCCGACTGGACAAAATCCAGACTGGACAAAATCCCGACTGGACAAAATCCCGACTGTATAAAATCCCGCTGTTTGCTTATTACTGCACGAAATATAAGCAATTCATATTTACCTCACAAGACTGTGTTACTAGATGATTCGAACGTTTTCTTATTTCACTAAAATATTCTGGGAACATTACAAAGATAGGGCTTGGGACATATCATGGAATAATATTTTTGGTGTTCAACTTGAAATTATACGGTTAAATTTTGTAACAAAATATATTTTTTTGAGAGTTTTTTAGTAACCCAACTTTTATTTAAAGTTTCATAACTAAAAATGTTTTAAAAATTATGAATATTTCTTAATTTAAAGTGATTGACTACAGAATATTTATATTTTGAAATATTCACCCATATATACTGTAGTATCTTGAAGCCGCTGGCTATCGTTCAAATAATTATATGTTGATTAAATTTGACAACGAATATTTATTCATTTTGTCGACTTTTCTAAATACATACATATCATAAAATCTTTATCGTTCAGTGTACGATACTACATTTACTTTCTTCTTTTATGTTTTTTTTTCAATTTTTTTAAATTGTACATTTTAAATAAAAGTCTCAAAATTGGCAATTATTAAAGTTGCTCTTATTTTACAATTTTTTTTCAATTAGCAAACATTTAAGTCGCTCTCATTTTTTATCTTTTTGCAAACATTTAACTGCCTCTTTTTTTTCATTTAGCAAACATTTAAGTCGCTCTCATAATCGGCAATAATTTAAGTCACCCTGTTTTTTTCGCAATGATTTAAGTCGCTGTGATAGTAAATAGTTTTTAATTTAATAACATCAAATAAAAACTCACCCTTGGATACTTGGATTGCTACATTAAATTTGCCAATCGTTTAATAAAAGTCTCAAAATTGGCAATTATTAAAGTTGCTCTTATTTTACAATTTTTTTTCAATTAGCAAACATTTAAGGCGCTCTCATTTTTTATCTTTTTGCAAACATTTAACTGCCTCTTTTTTTTCATTTAGCAAACATTTAAGTCGCTCTCATTTTTTATCTTTTTGCAAACATTTAACTGCCTCTTTTTTTTCATTTAGCAAACATTTAAGTCGCTCTCATAATCGGCAATAATTTAAGTCACCCTGTTTTTTTCGCAATGATTTAATTCGCTTTCATATTAAATAGTTTTTAATTTAATAATATCAAATAAAAACTCACCCTTGGGTACTTGGATTGCTACATTAAATTTGCCAATCGAACATTTTACTGAGTCCTTTCTTTTCATATTCTTTAGAACAGATTTTGTTGAATTCCATACAAAAATCCTTTTGGAATCCTTAAGATCACGTTTTATTCATATTCATTACTTATTTCGTTTTAATAATTTTACAGCAACTTTAACGGTGGTATGTTGTTTCGACTGCGGTTAATGTTGTCAATTTGCTGCTGAATTTCTTGAAGATTCTGCTCATGCATTTTTTTTTTGGATTTCATCTGAATCTTCATTTAGTGGATCATTGACTTTTGGACCCTGTAGTTCGATCTCTTCTTTATATTCTTCAGCATTTCGTTTTGCTAATTGTTAGCGCGATCATCATCAGACATTATTATTTACTATTATCTTTCTCTTTTTTTTATCCTCGTCGCCAATTGTATGTATCTTGAAGCCGCTAGCTATCGTTCTAATAATTATATTGATTAAATCTGACAACGAATATATTATCATTGTCGACTTTTCTAAATACATATCATAAAATCTATATCGTACAGTGTGATTGGTATAAGATGCACCAAAAAGCTTGAGCGTGTAGGTGGGGTTAAGACAAGAAAAAAATCGTAAAGGAGGGGGGGTCTATTTCCCCCCGTTTAGGCGGGAGGGGCAATTTTCTAAAAAATTGACTTAAATCAAAAAGAAAATTATCTTAAAACAGCGTTGAATTTTAAAAATAAAAATAATAGTTAATTACATAAAATTTTGAAAAAAATTAATTTAAAATTTTTTTTTTCAAAATTTTGAGTTTGAAAATTAATTTTTTTAAAACTGTTCACTCAAACAACTTAATTTAAAAATAAAATAAAAGAGTAGTTTTCTGGCTTTTCAAAAATATATAACAAGTCTTTGTATCATTCACCGTTGTTTTTAAATAATTTTTTTTCTGATTTAAGTCAATTTTTTTAGAAAATTGCCCCTCCCGCCTAAACGGGGGGAAATAGACCCTTGTCTTAACCCCACCTACACGCTCAAGCTTTTTGGTGCATCTTATACCAATCACCCTGTATATAAAAATATATATTCATTTCACATAAAGGTGTTTGCTTTTTAGAATCACAAATTATGTCTTATCGCAATAACCAAACATTTTATGACCGATTTTCTAAACAGTTCAATGAAATTCAGAATTAATCAAACCATAGATCTTTTTTACTCATTAAAATATAAAAGGAGCATAAACCTATCAACTTATGGTCATCATCAGATCATGATTGGTTAACATGTAAAAAAAAAAGAAGAAAAAGAAATTGAAAAACATAATATTATTCCAAGAATGATTTAGTATGCTTACAATTTAAGAACATAAAGAACCGAATTTTTTTTTTCAGATCAGTAATCGATGATTAAATGAAGCCGCCGAAGATGACGGCTGGAATTCTAGTTCCCCCCCAATATCTTTTTAATGCGCAACACTGTGTCTAAAGTGAGCGCTGGTTAAACAGGTGAACATCATAAAAAAAAACAAGAACAGGAATTCTGTTCATGCTGACATTTTTTATTGTCATCGTACAACAAACAGGGAACCCTTTTTTTGTTGACATATTCTTGAAACATAAATAAGAAAATAATAGATGGAATCATGCAGTAGTGGAATCTGGGATGTGCGTCCATTGAACAACATGCTTACGGATTCCGACAGGTTTTCTTGTTCTTGTTTTGTCCTGTTGATAGGAAGAAACACAGAAATATTCACCATGAGGATACATTTTCTATGTTTCTTTTTTTTTTATTAAATGGGTGCTATTAATCATGAATCTATTCTATTAAAACGCGTTTATGCCATTTGAAGTCTTAAGATTAGATATATACCTTTAGGTTAAATGTGGTGTTTTAAAATCTAGTGTTTCTATAATGTTTAAGTAAATCAATCAATTAATCACAATTCTGGTTATGTGGTTATGATGTAATGAAGACAGAGTGGTTAATGGGCATAATGGGAGCTTCTTTAAGCATACTTATTTAGGAAAAAATATAAATATGTGGGAACTTATGGTTGATTAATTTATTGAACATTTTAAAATGAATTGGTAATTAATAAGAAAAGAAGTATATACAGGCAGTTGGTACCTATATTAGACCATAAAAGACAAGTTTTTGTTTAATCTTACATATATCTAATGAATATTCAGATTCGAAATCAATATTTATTTGGTTGCATCCGATATTACCCAGACCTCCAAAGATGAACGTTTTTTTAATTGGATCGTGGGAAATTTGTTTTATTTTCACTATCGATTAACAACTAATGATAAGAGTTTTTTTTTTGTAAATGGAACTTTTAATCAGAAATCCAATGAGAAACCCTTCAAGATACATTACGTTTAAGATTTTAAACAATCTCTATTTTGAAATTCAATCGTTCTTAGATCACGCGTGGAAGCTGAAAAATTTGCTGTTTTTGTATATAGAAGTATAGTTTTTTTTGTTTTCGTTGAGAAAATGTTTTGGCTTCAGAAAATGTGGCCAGTTAACGAGTTAAGCTTCATATAAAATTTAAAATTCATTGGGGCATATTCATAGTACTACAGTTTAGCTATTTAAATATTGTCTAATAATATGCCCCATTCAATTTTGTTCAAATTATTTTTTGTCGTTAATTTCGTAATTTCATTTAAGTTGAAGTAGAAAAATTTAGTGATTTAATATGGTATTTATTTTGTAAAATTTAACACTACGCTCAAACTTTTGCAAAATAAAGTTCGGAGCTCAGCTCTTTTGTTTTATTGTTAAGCTGCCAAAAGATAGATAAAAACGTTACTATAGAGCAGTTGTGAATTTATGTCTTCCTTTGTACGGGCGCACATACAATTAACCACAAGAAATGTTATGGGCCATCCAACGAATGTCTAGTGGTTAATTGTATGTTCGTATAGATAGACACTCTATATACTATAGAGTAGTTGACAGGAGATACTAATGAACATTAGTTTTTAATTTCTGAGCATCATATTGAGAGAGAAAAACAGAGCCGGGTAAAGCATTCTACATTCGTGTAGTGGGGCTAAATAAAGAATGTCTGTATTTGACTATACCTCCGAAGTTTTGAAGCATTCCTTGCAGCGCGATTATTAGGGTTGAACTGTTTCAGGGTTGGAATGCAACTGGCTATTTCTTCAGAACAATATATTTGTTAGAGTGCCGATAAAATAAAGAAATACATTAAACATTACGTCAATGTTCTAGCGAAGAAATCGTGTCTGTTAAAGACCTGTCCACCTATCAATTTCAAAGCTCTTTTTTTAATCCTATCCAGAAAGCTTAGATATTTTATAGAAGCACCTGCCCACACATGAGAATTGTACTCAAGCTTATGCATGATTTGTAAATAACAACCAGATCATGAAAAAAAAGCTTACGCAGTGGTTTTGCCAGCGTAGAAGCACACCTTTTGAGAACAACGGGGGAAATACTATCCGAACCAGCGGATTTGTGTACGTCGAAATCTTTGAGTACTCTTAACACTAAGTGGCAGCGTTGGGTAACCAGCGAACTGTGCTGCAAACAAATCAGCTTTTACTTGTGAGCTTATACAACATTAGCATCATGTCATGTTATTAGCTTTAGTTTTAAAATAAACTGTCATGTTAAAATGTAGATAATCTGGGTTTTATATGCAAAAATAGTGATAGTGGTCCATATTTGTCGCCCTTACTCTACCTTGAAATATACAAAACTGAGATGTGAAATTTTGTTCACGAATTGCCTAAGAGCATAAAGATATAAATTAAGCGGTAGGGGCAGCTTCTAACTGATGACTTATTTGTGAGAACCGAATGAAACAATCAACCTTTTAATTGTCCGTTTTCAATGCGCATTTGTTACCATATTTACTAGAACACAATTCAGCGTTTCTGCAAATGTATAAGACTTATACAAAACAATCTCAATTTCGTTTCAATAAAATGACTTAAACAATTATTATAAATAATTTACCAACCATTCTATACAACTCTATTCTTTTTACTTAGTTAAAAAATAATCTTAAGAAAGATGCTAAATCAAGTAAAACTACCTCAGTACCCTTATACATTGCATATTGATTTATAGAATCTTAAGTTCATCATCATTTATATAAGAACTTTATTTGTCATCTATTTTAACCACATTTGTTTTTATTCCCTCAACTATTCCTTCGCATTCATGCACGTGCATTTGGTTAACGAACCACCAAAGCATCCATTTCCAGAGATCATTAAATTTAATTACTAAAAAAATGTCCATCAAGGTTTTCTTTTAACAAAAATACCACAAAAAAAAAGAAATGAGTTGAGGACATTTTATGAGCGGCTTCATCACATCTCCCAGATGAGCACAAACAAAAATCTTCCAACAATCACGAATGAATTCAAATCACCATCGCGCCCATAGAATGTCATCGCATACACGGTCTTCTCTTCTTGTCCAAAGACAAAAGGGTCTAGGACGCAAGTTTGTGGTTTTGCGCTTCTAGATGGATGACGGGGCATGGCCTGGCTATTATGGCACTCTTTTTCCGCAATGACAATCTGAAACATTAAATCCGTCATTGTCGTGTCGTTGTGAGCGTCATCAAACAAAAACCCAATAGCACATCCGCTTACCAAACGTTTTATCCTCCTTCCGAAGTTCTTTCTGGCATCACAAACGATAGAAGTTTACCAAAGAATCCACATATTGTTGGGGAGCATTATTTGATTCTGACTTTGGGATTCAACTTCAATCTGAGAATAAAATAAATATTAAGCGAAATTTATTGCTGCTGTTTCCATGGTAATAAATTGATTCCAACTACTTTGATGGCTCGATGCAGCTGATGACGTTATGCCACTCCAAGAGAGTCCAAAGGAGTCTGTCTAGGAGGTGACTCTTTTGTGGCAATTTTTTGAGCTCCATCAACATCTATTTGATCTTGGCTGCTGTTTTTGCTACTGAATTGTGATGAAGACGAACCTTGTGAAATGTTTTCTCTTTTTTTTTTTTTCAATTGACCAGTTTCTGGAGGAATCCTCCTCTGCTGGTAACCGACAACGACGAAGACGACAACGCAATGTTTAATCGTTTTGCAGCTTGATTTGCAGCTATAATTTTCTTGATGCTATTTCGGGTGCAATTTACCCTAATTCTATTTTATATACACAATCAAATGCTTGGGGGAATCTCTTACATCTTGGGTGTATAGTACATACATATACTTAGCAGTAAGATTTTATGAATGTCTGTTTAGGTTACTTTATATGGTTTTTCTGAGGTTTAAGATTGTGGGAACAAAAGAACCAACAATTACATTCATGCGATAGAATCTGCAACGTATAAGAATTGTTGAGAAGTTTCACGCTTTTCGCACAGATGTGCGCTTTTTGTATACGCGAAGGAACATTTTATCGGTGATTATAATCATGGACGAAGATACTTTTTTTGGAATGCTATAGGAGAAATTTTTTGATCAGGGGTTTTCAATTTGTCGTTTGAATTAATTAACAAAGAATAAAATGTTATTACAAATAGAAATGCGATATTTTCCATATATTAACAGACAAAACCCCGAATGGAAATATGTTTGAACATGATTTATCTTCATCATAAACTGTTTCGAATTGTGTAAGTGGCACAATATCGGTCGTGGAAAAAAACTATTCCTAAAGTATGCTGCCATCAGATATGGGCGTCGCAGATCTATAACATTTAAGGTACCAAAGACCATTATTCCAGGGTTATTTTAGCTCAACTCACCAACAGAGTCAACTCACCCATTTATCTGAATTAACTTTGTGCTAAGTCGAGATTTCAAACTGACTGAAAAACGTGTTTCCATCAGCGTTAACTCCAGGTAAATCTAACCGTGCAATAATCTCTCAGGGCTCTAGTTTTGGGTGAAAGAATCAGGAGAAGGTTCTTGAAATTCATTGACAATGTTCCAGATCTAATGGCGGAAGGTGTAAATCAATCAAATTCGTTATTAAAAAGTTTTTAAATTAACAGATTCACTAGCACTAGTTACAACTTTAAAAATGATCGGCTCATCGATACTATAGTATACCGTTCTACTGAGTCAAAGTAGTTATTAGCTGTTTATAGGGTGAAATTAAATAAGAAAGAAATGTTGAATATTTCTGAAATTTTATACAGGGAACTTTAAATTTATAGATAAAATATAACTTTAGTGGAACACGAAACAATTGGTGATATAGCTGAAAAACGCCGGAGGGGGTCAGCTAGTTTTTTCATATATTTATTATTTAATTTCTTTTTTTTATATTATATTATTCATACTGCTATTGTATAAAGCTAATTAACGTTTGCAATTGTTGAATCTTAAACAAAAAGAAAAAAGTTTATGCGGAACATGAGTTAACGTGAATTATGATACTCTCCCAATCCCATTTTCGAATTCCGAATAGACAAAGTTCGAATTGAGAAAATTGTGAAAACAAAAAAGCAATTACTCTTTTGACAGTTTCTTATACAAATCCAACTTTGGCATTCGTAGGATATTCAGTGCTAACTGTCATCAGAGACAGTAAATAGTCCTTTTAAAAAATCTGTCAAGTCAAGCAGTATGAGAATACAGCCGCCTGTTAAAAAGCCTTATAGGTCGTTTTAGGTAACAAAGATATATCTCTTTCTTGTTCGCACAGCAGTGTAAAAATCAGCAGTTCACGGATTACAGGTGAACATTTTTTTATCATTGATCACTGTTGACAAATTGATTGGAAACAATAGCGGACATTTTAATGTTGTGCGCGAAAATTGTGAACAATGTATTATTAAACTTTCAAGTCACGGAAATCTTAAATTTCGCAGGAAAGCGTTTTTTAATTACTAACCAAATAAGAAAAAAGCGCGATACATAATATCAATCTGTCATCCGTGAAGTAGATATGAGCTGTCATTTATTTTTTGACAACATGGTAAAATTCCCTTTTAGACGACATTTTGTAGTTTGACAGATTTTCACAAATCCGGATATTGTAATATTTAATGCTGTATTTGTATATGTATATGTTAAGATGGAGGAGTCCTCTTTCAGCTATTTTGGTCAAATGTGTGTTGCAATGAAATAAAACGAATTAAATCATTTGCTCTACCCAACGTTTCGACAGGGCTTTATTAAAAAACAAATCATTACACATACAAACTTAATAAAGTGAAAAAAAGTAAAGATTGATTTACAATTTATATACAACAATTTGGTTAAAATGAAAATTGAAAACTGAATTTAAATTTTACTTTTACTTTTACATTATAATTTTTTGAAAATATATTAAAGCATAATATGTGAAGTTTTCATTTCTCTTGTCATGACATAACATTCTGAAGTTATAAGCATGTTCAAATCCAGTTTTGACATTTGCGAAGTATTTATTGCTAACTGTCATCGCAAAGCGATAAAATAATTCTTGATACTTTCTGGTTTGAACGATATGCTTTCTTTTTCCAACAATATGGGAGAGTAAGAAAAAAACTGCACCGAAACTTCAATAGATTTCAAAATAAATGTTGAGAGCACACTAGCTAGATATTATAAAAAGCGGAATCATGCACTATGCTTTATTTTCATTATTAAGTCCGCCTTTTTTTTACATTTTGTACATTATCTGCTTGATTGGCGACGTGTTAACATCGCAGTATTTAAATAACTATGCAAAATTAAAAGTGAAACAAATGAATTTTTGGGAGAAGAAATAAACAGAAGCGTTTATAATAATTTTTGATGATTATCTTTTTTTATGAAATGATGAACTGATAAGGACTGCACGCGCCGGCCGGACATGCATTTTTTTAGACTAAACAGGCAGTAAGTTCTTGTATGGGGTATCCCAAAACTCCGAACATTGTAAATGCTTTAAGCGAGTAAAGAAAAGTGTCGAAGTTGAAGTACTTTTGAGGTGAGATGGCGTTAGAGCGTTCGACTTTTATGCATCAGTACAAATGAGTCATGATACTCGCATATTTTTGAATAAATACATTTTTAAATAACGTTTTTACTAAGATCTAAATTCTAAATAAACAAATTTATCATACGGCCTGGACTTTATAGCTAAAATATCTCTGGAGTCTGAAGCCCTTATAAAAAAAGGTTGTTTATAGCTGCTCTATTACAACTTTGGTTAGGATAACTATTTCAAAGGACCTACGCTGTAAATAAAATAATAAAGCTTTTACTGCTAGATAGCTAATCCCGATGTGTTAAGGCTTTTATAATTACAACCTAGGTGGCGCTCTGATCTTCTTCTTTTTGACAGATAACTGATGTTGTAAGAAGTGACTTGTAGGGAATTGCAATCATCCAATAGATGGTGCTCGGGTCGCTTTTTCGAAAGTTCTTATTTATGAATCTATTCGTATCGAAATCACACGTTATAATATTTTAATAATAAAAAAAAAACGGGATCATGACGAAATCTAGAATGCCAAAAATCTCGAATGCCGAAAATCTCGAAAATAAAAAAAAATTATCTTGAACGCAAAAATCTCGAATCCACAAAAATCCAGAATTAACAAAAATCTCGAAAGACTCTATCTAGAAAAAAATCTCGAAAAAAAATAAAAATTCGAGATTTTTTTTTTTTGGTATTTTTAACATTTAAAACTCAATAAAACACAAATACATCAGTTTACCCAATATTTTATTTGAGTAGCAATGTGCAATTGATAACTTTACTGATAACTTTACTTGTCAACTTTAATAATACTGAATTTACTTTGGATGTTCTTACAGTTTCATTGACAATGTGTTTAGATGGGTAACTGTTCTCACAGGTGCATGAGTAGCAATGTGCAATTGTATGATTGATAACTTTAACAAACTTAAACATAACTTAACAAACTTAAAGTTGACAAGTAAAGTTATCAATCATACAATTATTGCACATTGCTACTCATGCACCTGTGAGAACAGTTACCCATCTAAACACATTGTCAATGAAACTGTAAGAACATCCAAAGTAAATTCAGTATTATTAAAGTTGACAAGTAAAGTTATCAGTAAAGTTATCAATTGCACATTGCTACTCAAATAAAATATTGGGTAAACTGATGTATTTGTGTTTTATTGAGTTTTAAATGTTAAAAATACCAAACAAAAAAATCTCGAATTTTTATTTTTTTTCGAGATTTTTTTCTAGATAGAGTCTTTCGAGATTTTTGTTTATTCTGGATTTTTGTGGATTCGAGATTCTTGCGTTCTAGATAATTTTTTTTTATTTTCGAGATTTTCGGCATTCGAGATTTTTGGCATTCTAGATTTCGTCATGATCCCAATCAAAACATATGTTTCTTCCTTTACTTTTTCTGCGGCAGCAACGAGCGGAGTAACAGCTAGTTTTCTAATAAAACATATGTGTTTCACAATCTATTTTTCACAACAAACAAATATTTATTTTTCCTAATTTTCCACAAATACTTAAATCGTTTGCAGCATACAACGAAATAAAGAGTCTGCGAATTTAAAAATTAGCCAGTAAAAGAATCAATTCTTGATACGAGTGTGAAAAATTTATAAATCACTGGGTTTTAGATGGAACGACGATAGTTGGATCGGTATGATATGACGGTATCCTCTCGGTTAATACCGGATATATATGTATATTGAATTTTTCTTTTTATTCTTAATGACTAAAAATGATGACTTTCAATAAATATTGTTGACAATTGTAAGTGAAAGGGTTGATACTTTGCACAAACAATATTTTTTAATGGCTTTGATCTAATAACAGATAAGGTAATTATATAAATAAAGACTTACCCACAGAATGTTATGTTTTATCCAATTCAAAACTAATTAACGCTTAATTCCACTTTATAATTAAGTTAAGAAGAATTAAAAAAAAAAACACTCTAGAAATACTTGAAAGAGTGAATTCAATATCTAAAGATACACACTACACGTATCACTGGAAATGCATATTTCTATAATAGTTGATAAATCAATCAGGAAGCTGTTCTCTTTGCAAACATTTTACAAAAAAAAAAAAACAATATATCAATGTTATGTTTTAACGAAATCACAAATCTACAACTTTAAAATAGGAGCCATGTAGCTTCGACTAATACCACTGTGCGGAGTGCGCCTCCTAACATGCATATCCAATTAAAATGTTAATCCATAAATCAGTCCAGCTGGCGGGATACCTCGCCAATATCTCTTAATCCGCCACTCACGAATCGGCTCAGAGTTCTCCTTTTTTGCTCTGGTGGTACCAAACCAACCTAAGTACTCCCGGAGCGCTAAAAACGCAGTGTATATAATAACGGGCCGAGTACCGATTTATGTAAATTTTGTGATTTTTTTTTTCGCACACACCAATGCCCGACTTAATTGCACACACAAACTGAAAAAGGAATCCGATCGCCTTGCCTACTCAAAAAATAAAGGGGGAGCGCGTAAAAATCCTTTGTTTCCGTAAAACAGAACCACTGGAATTAATTTACCCGCAAGTAAGTCAAATACAGAGTACAATAGCAGCGGCACCCCACCGATTGATTAATCGCCAGGTAGCTTGCCAACACAATAACAACAACAAAAAATCACTGTAATTGCGAAAAATCGTATCGATTTATTGGCATCTTTCGCCGGTGATATCTTAGGGCACTTTAACGCATTTATATTCGGCTTCCGAAGCTCTGAACAGCGAAAGCAACACCAAGATAAGCATCAAAAGGTAATCGAATGCTGATGTTTAGCCAACTAGCGACACTGAAGAGGTGGAACAACCAATAACAACAGATCCGCATCCGAGCTCCGAAATCAAAACAACGAGCAACAATCTCTTTTAGGGTCTTAAATTATTATTTCCGATGAAACTGCGTTCGAATGACCGACTCTTTAACACGTTTTGGCAGAAGTCGAGGAACAGCTCAATTCAGGTCGAAGAATCTTGTCGAACTGAAAGCAGTGATGCTGCTGCCACTGCTCTGGAGTCTGGCTGGTAGTTGTTGAGGCAGGTTAAAAAGCCGCGCCGCACCGAGTCCAATTGGATTTTAATGTAGAAAAAGAAAATCAACCCGGTTTTGTTGTGGTATGTGCACAAAACAGATAGATAAGCGGCAATCTAATGGCGGCCGAGGCCAACTGTGGGACAACACAGTAGAGTCGAGCTCTTGCCTTGGCCACTCTAGGAAAGACCTGTCTGTATATGCCCGTTGTTCCGATGATGTAGCTCCTGAAGCGCATCTCTACACTTCCCACTGCAGACAGCATCGAATCGTGTGGAAGCAACCTATTTCGGCGTGCAATGGAATGGATGAAGTGCAGGGATTTGAAATGAATGTTGCCATAAGAATAGTTTGCCCAACCTGCGGATGAGAAAGATACAACAGAACAGAACAAAACACCGGAAAAAAAAGAAGATATGTGCGTGTACTCATTACTTTGCTTGTGGGGCTAGGCAGTAGGCACGGTTCGAAGAGAATGAAGGCCTGGATGGATTCGAGTGTGGAATAGCGAGTGGTGCCATGGAGCAAAACAAAAGAAAAATGAAATTAAAGCACTCACTTGGAAGATAATGTTGTGGTAAAAGTTAAATGGACAATTACGTGTGATGGCGATGGCAGAAAGCGGACAATCGGACAAAGGGATTGCACAAATAAAAAGAAGAAGAATGCAATGCAGCAACAGGTCGCACATTTTTTTGTGCGGAATGAGTGGCAGGGCAGCTTTTAGCTGGAAATTTATGTTACTTCGTATCTGAAGTTTTTTTTTTTTTTTTTTGCGTGAAGAAAAAATTGCTTTTCGAAGGAATTTTCTTTTTATTGAAGGTTGTTTTTTTTTTTTGTTTTAACTATAAAGCGAAGCAAACAAGGTGAAGAAAAAAAGTACCTTCATACATATTATATTTATGTTAGGTCTATGTCAAATGATCAAAGAATGTTTTAATCATTTTATTTAAAAGTGTAATTTTATTATTTTTTCTTTCTATTACATTGGAATGTTTTGAGAAAATGAAAATTATGTATCTTATGATCCAAATGATATTGATATCGAAAAATACCTATTAATCTTTTTGTCTGCAATATCAGAATTTATACGAGTACAGTATAACTTCCATAAGTCAAACCCTAAAATAAGGGAAAAAAATGTTCGAGTTACTGAAACTTCGAGTTATGAAACGATATAAGTTGACGCAAAGTTCTAAATAAAAATTCGATTCGACCAAATTCACCTTTTTTAGTTTGTTTTACATTTGTAAAATTATAACTTTCCATTTTTTAAGTAAGGTTAATTTGGTCTTTTGCTTTCAAGAATCCATTGTTAATAGGTAATTTTAGATTAACACTGAAAAGTGTTGTCTTATATGCTTTAGGAACTCTAGCGGGAAGGGTTATTATCTTGCGGTTAAGGAAAGCAAAATGCTTAGCTTACAAATAAATAGAATTAATGTTCCCCTAAAAACTGAGACAAAAATAATCGGAGTTAATATACATAATAGATTCATTTTTAACAAAAAACGCCAGAAAAACTCTCTCAAAAGCGAAAATGGTAATAGCTAGCTTAAAACCTATTTTAGACTCTAAGCATTTGCCTCAGCCAACAAAGATTCTTATGTACAAAACACTTCTAAGACATTTTCTTATACTAAGACATTTTCTTATACATTTATACATTTATTTACATAATACATTTTCTTATACATTTATACATTTATACATACATAAAAATAAAAAATGAATTAAAATGCAAAAAAAATGCAAACATTTTCTTATACATACAGTTTTGGCATCTGGTTTTCGATTTCTCCAACCGTAGCGAGATAGCTTGAGAATTTTGAAAGAAAAATTTTAAGATTTTGTAGTGGGAAATTCTGAAAACCAAACAAAAAATGGTTTTCAAATAAAACCCTGTATGAAGCAACTAAACTAAAACCGCTTATGGTTTATCAAATCGAACTTTTAATGAAAAGATTGGAACGCGTCGGATCCCACCCTAAACGATTAGTTGGTTCCTTGTTTGATTGCAATAGCAATAACGGTATAGATGATAATTATTACCTTTCCCCTTTTAACCTTCTACATAGCTCATCGGCTCCCCATATAAGACCAGATACAAATAGAAAAATTGTTGTTCCTTTTTACGACAAGGCCCAGCCGTGAAATTTTAGAGGATAAATCCGTTCGACTTCAAGTACATATGTACATAGACCAACGTTAAAAATTCTTTTATCTGTTTTTGATTATATCTACAGTTTTATATTTCAATAAGGAGATTTAAGGCTTCGTTTATGTACTCGTATAAAAAAATCGTCAGGATGTTAAATTTCGCAATTAATATTAATATCAAATCAATAATGTACCTTACAAAAGTATGATTTCTTTCATGGTAAAAGAATGGTTTTCTGCCTTTTTTTGTGTTTGTTTGTTTTTTTAGTCTTAAGTAATTTTATCAAAATAGCATTAAGAGCCCAAAAGAAGCACAGTTGATGATGTATGTCGGGAGCAAGCATACAACATAAGATAGATTTCATAATCTTAATGATAATTAATTTAAGCTACAAATGTATAATATATTTTTCTTGTCTTCAAAATCAGTAAGACATACCTTTATAAAAGTCGACCATTTTAAAATTCAAATGTAACAAAAAAATATGTGTAATTTATAATTTGTCTCAATAAAAATTGAATTGAATTGAATTGAGTAAATTTATTTGAAATCAATGCAATCACAATATTTTTAAATCAATTTAAATACTGCTTAAAATCACCTGAATTCATATGACGTCATTTGAAATATTGAAATCATTGAACCACTAAACTGGCTAGTGACAAACTCCTCGCAAAGACCATCGAACTTCGTTTCAAAGTTGATGAATGGATAAAAGCATCTGAGATCAGACCCGATTGCGCTTTATTCGTTGTAGTAAGAGATTCACAAAATTTTAATTAGATATTTTAAATTGTACAGAAACCTAGAATATATAGATATGTCGGAAATTAAAATTTCTATCAAAAATGTGTTATATTTTATTTGGTTTAGATCAACGGGAGGCGAAACAATCGTTAAAAATGTTTTCCATTTCCAAAATTTTGACAGTTTTCTGCTAATAACTTTTAATGGGTAAGATCTGTCAAAAATACTTAGTAGGACAAAGTTGTAGAAAATATTTTGCCCCATAAAACTGAAAAAAGTAAATTATTATATACGACAAATAGAAGTCGAGAAAGTCGCATAAACTCTTTTTTCAAAATGGTGGACAACGCAGACATTTTTTTTGTGTGAACTCTTTGGGTTTAGATTCTCCAAATGATACTCTTTAAAACAAAAATATGATTTCGACTACAGTATTTTTTGCAGATATTTGTTAATTTTTCTGCTAAATTTACTAGACTATAAAAATTAATTAATTTTTCGAGATTAAAGTAACATAAAAAAACCTCTCTGAAGATAAATCTGCTATCTAAAGTGTTGAAATACGAAGCGGAAAATGTGAGTGTTACACCAAGCGTTCTTCTACATAACATTTGGTTAATAGCTAAATCTTCTTTTGCTGATTGTTAAAGTTGTTCTTCAAGATTCGTTTTTATCCGAACATGTCATGTTTCATTGAGATCACACCTTTAAGATTGTTGTTTGCAAATGCACAACTTGACACGTATTTACTCTTCGTCGGAACAACATGATCTCTACCCTGTCCCTCATTCACCTTCTGGATCGGCGATTGCCTTCTCTCCCTGTTTCCCAAAGCGTAACTTCTTAAAATAATCTTTAAAATCGGAGCTTGAATCCTGTTCAGTTGACAAAGTAGTTGTTTAAACATCCTTGGACCACCTAGGTGTCCAGCCAATATATATGCAAATGCCCATGACATATCATTTCGAGTATTTATGTGAATTATTATTATTGCCCCAGTGAAACATGAAGTTGTGAGTCTCCTTGTAATCATTTCCACCATCACATAATAAATTGAATTGTCAAAGAAATTGTATCTCAAATCATCCCAACACTAACCCAGCCGACGATCCTGTAACACTAGCTTATCGCATATCTAAGACACTTGACAAATAGTTCCACCACGGATGTTCTGTTCGACAAAGATTTTATTGATTAAAGCTTCAATCTGAAGGAATTGTGTGGTTGTTTCCCATTAATTACCCTTAACGACAATGTATTGCAATCATCACATAACTGTTTTTTGCTTAATTAGCACAACGACGTTGTTCATCAACAACACAAACGAACGACCAATAAACGTACTCGCACCTAAGGCTCTTCTCTGATGATCTCGATATTTATCAGTTAAAGGAATGGATGAATTCAGACGGACGGTGGTGGTATAGTCTCGTGTTTCGTTTCTTTTAATTTTTTTTTTTTTTTTTTGTAGAACCTGAACAACATGTTCCGTCATTGAGGACATCACTATATAAGATCTGACATCATCGCCGGGCGACTTTATTTTCATTAATTACGAGGAACAACTATTTTGACTTGTTTCCTTGAAAATTACCTGCCTCTCACATCGGAGGCGCTCTAATGTCAACTTGAATCGTTTTAATCAAAATTACAGGGTTTGCTTTACGCCAATCGTTGACATGAGGAGTCAATATCTGGTATACCCAGAAAGAAGTGCAGACACAAAGATCTTGACAAACAAGGTGACTGTTAATTCGCATTGGAAAGAATATCTCGGTATTAGATGACTTCTTGTCTTGTGTTGCTTCCGGTGTTGATTGATTCTCTGAAGTTAGTTCTAATAAATAAACGACATTAAAAGTTACCTGATATCATAAAAAATTTAACGGATACTTAATTGAAATTAGCTTTGTGAACGAGTTAAGAATAACAAGCCCTTAATTGGCCAGGAAAACTAACAGATTAAATTTTTGTTTTCTTTTATTGGTAGAGATTGGTTCGGGAAATGTTTTTTTTTTTGTAGTCTGGGAATGTGGTTAATTTTAAGAGCATATTTTATTAGTTATACATGGTTATTCTTTGCCATCATCGTATTTTGCTGTTTTCTTTTTTTTTGTAATTTGTAATATGTTCATTCAACCAGGAACTGATTTCAGAAGTGGGTTCTTTCTTATTTTTTCATTCGATTTTGCTATAGGTACTTATGCCAATAATTTCAAGAGTATATCCTGGAAATTAAGATCTTTACTGATTTCGGGGGTTCGGAAAGAAGTGCAACAAATAAGTTGAAATGTTAATGTGGCTATTTGATAGTATAGTACGAACGGAAGAGCTAAAAGCAGAAATAGATCATAAATAGATTTAACATTTTGTGTCTCCTAAAAAAAATATGCCGAAACTTTGCATGTAGGGTCTGTTTTCTGAATCTTCACCGAGAAAAAAATGAACGAGTTTTTTGCTTACACAGTATTTCAACTGAAAAAATCGGAAAAAAACAAATAAATTTTGTTGTATTTCAATTTTGGTGTCTTTCCGAGCCCATCTGAAAAAGTATGGTAGGTTTCCATAATTCGAATGCAGTTTTGAAGAGGGTTTGATTCTCAGTATAAAGCTGAGTTTTCTTGAAATTTGTTCTTGTGCAGCAGCAGCCATCTTGAATTTGAGATTTTTTTGCTGTTTTCTTAGATTTTCGAGAAAAAGTATTAAACACTTTTTTAAAGATATTTTTTTTACAAAAAAAATTTCGCGTTTTTTTTTTTAATTTCTGTTGATTTTTGACGTCACTACAGATAAAATGCCTATCTTTGATTTTATGTTTCATTTGATAGTTTTTTCATAAAATTGCACACAAACACCACTGGGTCGGACAAACATGCTCTTGTGTATGATTACTAACCTTTGGCTAAGTAAGAAACTATAATAAGTAATCGGAAGTCAAAATATTTTCTATACCGTTTTTTATAGCAGGTACCGTTAATAAGTTGATTTTGAAAAAAAATCTAACGAAAAACTTCCTTTTTGATAAATAAACCAGTCACACAAAATCTTATCAAAATCGATCGTATTTTTTTTTGCAGACAAATCGGATCTCTTAAAGAATTTATATGGCAGGTACCGTTAATAAGGTGATTTTGATAAAAAAATTCTAACAAAAATATCCGTCATTGTCAACAAACAAGTCACACAAAATTTTATCAAAATTGATCGTATTTTTTTGAGAAAAATTGGATTTTCTGTAGCATTTATATGACAGCTATGTACCGTTAATAAGGTAAATTTGAAAATAAATTTCTAACGAAAATCTTCATTATTGGAAAAAAATCAGTCACACTAAATTTAATCAAAATCGATAGTATATTTTACTAGAAAAATTGGATTGTCTTTGAGGCTTATTTGCCAGGTACCGTTAATATGTTAACTTATTCTGAAACAAATTAAAAAAAAACAAAACCTTTGGCTACAAATCCATTGTACGAAATTGTATAAAAATCGATCGTATTTTGTACGAGAAAAATGGAATTGTCTAAAACGCTTGTATGGCAGGTACCGTTAAAAATCTAGTCTATCTAAATTTTTTTGTCGAAAAACATCACCGATTTTAAAAAAATCAGTCATGTTAAATTTTATATCAAAATCAATCGAATCGAATTGAATTGTCTGTTACGTTAATATGGCAGGTATACCGTTATTTTTAGACCTAGGATGAAAATCAAAAACACGCCTGGGCATATTACTCTAAAAATACAGAGAACTAAGTTTGCAGAAAATCGGCCCAACCGTTTAGGCTGTAGGTGTCAATACATCCAGACTGACAGACGGACAGACAGACAGACAGAATTGTCGGGACTACTTTTTTCGTGTTCTCTATCATCGTAATGTCATGTTTGATTGTTATCTCAAAACGTTTTTTTACGAGTACCAAACTTGCCTTATAGTACCTATATTCGCAAGTAAAAATTGAATTACATAACATGTTAAATTAATTAAATTCTGAATTAAGAACTTTGTAACAAATAAGTATGTTCATCTCAACCAAATTAATTATTGACTTAAAATTACGAATATAAGTACCTAATTTCTACGATTAATTTGGCCGGAAAGTTATAAATTTGGACTTCCTTTTCTTTTCCATCAAGTTTATCAATTCTTAAGATCTCATACAGTTACTGCTTCCCAATTTTGTTTACAAAAATGGAAAAACTCTGATGTCAGCAGCTTAAAAGTATGGGATTGAAAGGAAATTCTTCTTCTTCTTCTTTATCTTTTTCTTGTTCTTTTTTTAGATCAGTTGTATGTTGTATGGTTTACCGAGTTGGCCAAGACTCTTTCTTTTGGATTATTCCATGTCTGAGGCTAACTGAATGCATCTGGCGTCGATTTTTTTTTTTTGTTGCAGGAATTTTTACTGGTGCTTCACCTTTTTACCCATTATTACTGGAATTTACGGCCCCAAACATATTTAATTCGTAAGAGTGATTTAGGTGACTTTCAGGTTTTGATCAAAACACCACAATGAACAATTAAGGTTCACAAAATGTGGTCTATATCTCCTATAAGTCCGATTTTGTCTAATTTCAGTGATACCTTACAAACAAGTCACAAAATCTGAAAAGAAGAGTTGAAATTGATTTTGTGACTTTTTCGTATTCATAACTATAGTTACAACATGTTAGAAGTGAAAGTCACAAAAACAATCCAAATTGTGATCTCATTCAAAGCAGGTCACAACGCACAATTTCCAATTGTTTAAATTTTTTTTTTGAGTATTATTTTTTGTGATTCGTGTAAATAATTTAAGCAAAATTAAAGAATCAAATTTTATTGAACTTCTGAGATTTGTTTTGTCTTCATTTTCTATTATTTCGTTTTGAGTGCACGAACACATTGCAAACTTTTTTATGTTGTATCATAGTCAGCTGTTCCATAGCAGAAAAAAATGAGTTTAGTTGTGACTTTTCTTGTGAATTTCAGGTCAGACTACGGAAAATGTAATCCTCACAAAAATCAATCCCAAACGATTGTTACTTGTGACGCCAGACAACGGCAGAATCGGGTTGTAATTGTCAAAACAAAAATTTTTAATGGCCTTACCTTTTGCTATATGATTTTCGAAAAGGATTTCGATATGCTCT
The DNA here is from genome assembly GCA_951217065.1 of Baccha elongata. Lineage (NCBI taxonomy): Eukaryota > Metazoa > Arthropoda > Insecta > Diptera > Syrphidae > Baccha > Baccha elongata. The sequence goes on from OX578272.1 coordinate 113,796,819, forward strand.
TGAAATCTATTCAAATTATTTTACTAATCTACCTTCCTATCTTTACGGATTATAAATATTCATAAGGTCAACTTCCTTATTTCATATAACAAATTCACATAATTCTTTACAAGTTATATTTTTTATCTCGATCTGAATAAATTATCCAATCTGATAACTTGTAATTATTAATCCATTAACCCACGTCAGGAACAAACAAATAAAATATAATTTGGGTCTCTTCTTGATTTTGCATCAGAGCCTATGTGTTAATCACGGAGTCATAAATTAGATCTCTGAGATGTTAACACTGTGCAATCATATCGTAGCGAGCTTAAATAAATTCACGTGTTGTGGGGAGCAAGACTAATGAATTTGTAATTCATACCTTTGTGCTGAAGATGAAATATTAATTTAATGTGCGACAAGCGGTTCCCGGATGTTATAGGCCAGATTGCACGGTATAAGAAAAGTTTAAATTAAATAATACGAAGCCGAAGTTCGTCTTTTTTTGGCCAATTATATGAATTTTTTTGTTCTGTGAAAAATAACTACACAAGCGGGAATTCGGTAGGAAGTTGGTCATTTTGTTATCAAATTTGTACATTGTATAGGGAAGCATCTTCATATCATAGCTTCAAAGAAGACCCGACGAAAAAAAGTGTTATAAACACCATGAACGAAAATTGTCATAACATATCTTTATTAATTCAACCTTATCTTATTTATTAGGAATGAAACAATAAGACAATATTTTGCTATATTTTTGATATGATTTGACAAAATTTTGAAGTACGAAAAGATCAAATCGGGCATCAGTCAAAACGAAGCATTAGGCTCGGCATTAGGCGAACTCGGGCGAACTATCAAAATCTTTGTATGTTTGTGCAGTGGTACTGTTGCGTACGTCTTGTTGGAACTTCATGTCCTCAAGTCCTGATTCAATAATTTGCAACAGACTTATAATTGGAGACATTCTCGTCTGAACATGCACTACGAGGACTTTCGGTTATACACTCCTCGTCAACTGAATACGCACAAACATTTTTTAATATACTTTATCCATTTTTTCCAAACAGTGATAGTTATTATGCCATCTGTTGATGCTAACTATTCCCTTAAGATGTTAAGCAGATAATTCCGAAAGATTTATCCAAAAACAACCGTGAGTTTTTCTTCAACCACTTGCAAAGTGTTTTATATGCAAAGTAGGAGTTTTTTTTTTAGTCAACTGAATAGGTACAACGCCATTTTCTTCGTTGTTTTTAAGTTTTTTGGAGTGATTGACAGTTTAAATTAACGATTTTAGTGTTTTCAGTAAAATGTAATTCTTGATTTCAAATTTTAAGAAAAATGGGTAGATCTACGTGTCTTAACAGTGTTGAAAAAGCTAAAATCGATTTACTTAGAGACCAAGGCCTAACTGGACGTGCAATAGCTGATAAAGTTGGCCGAAGTTTTAATGTAGTTTATTCTTACTTGAAAAATAAAGATGCGTACGGCAAAAACATGAAGGGAGGTAAGAAAACAGCAATAACAGCAGCTGAGAGACGAAGAATTTTAAGATGTGCAACAAATTCTTCTGATTCTGTGGCAAAAATAAAACAAAAAGTCGGCGTAAACGCAAGTTGCTCAACAGTTTTAAGAGTAATCAACAACTCAAGCCATCTTAAACGAATGAAACTTAAGAAAAAACCACCACTTGACGAGAGACGGAAAATGTTGCGATTAGATTTTTTAAGACTTCACATGAGTAGGAAAAAAGAATGGTATCACGTGGTTTTTTCAGATGAAAAAAAGTTTAATTTCGATGGCCCTGATGGGTTCAACTTCTATTTTCACGACTTAAGAAAAGAAAAAAGATTTTTAAAGCGCCATCATAGTCGTGAAGGAGGTGTCATGATATGGGGAGCAGTCAGTTATTATGGAACAGTTGAGCTCGAGGTTGTAACATCAAAAATGACAGCAGCTGGGTATAAAGTAATTATGGAAAGAAATTTTCCTAAATTTTCTAACATCTTTGGACCCATAAACTGGACCTACCAACATGATAATGTGCCTATTCACTCAGCGCGCATAATAATAATAATAATAATAAAAACATGGATAGAGGAGCAACAAGTGCAGTTGCTTCAATGGCCGCCGTACTCACCTGATCTAAACATCATAGAAAATGTCTGGGGATGGTTAGTACGCAAAGTTTATGAGGGTGGTCGTCAGTTCGAAGACAAAGAAATCTTAATTTCTGCAATCAAATTAGCGTGGAGCGAAATTTCGTTAAATTACATTAAAAAGCTATACGATTCCATGCTGGATCGAATTTACGAAGTAATTAAAAATAAAGGTGGAAGTACCCACTACTAAACTTAAACAAAAACTATTTTCATTCCATTCCAATATCAATTTTAATATTTGTACCTATTCAGTTGACTCAAAAAAAAACTTCTACTTTGCATAAGTTTCACTTTGGAAGTGGTTGAAGGAAAAACTCACGGTTGTTTTTGGATAAAACTTTGAAATTCTGTTATTTATATGTTACGAAAATTTTTACCATCAACAGATGGCATAATAACCATCACTGTTTGGAAAAAATGGATAAAATATATTCAAAAATGTTTGTGCGTATTCAGTTGACGAGGAGTGTACTTCTAATGTCAAGTGTAGTGGCCAATTGCATCATCGGGTCGACGTTGGCAGCTCATTCATGACATCCTGATCCACATCGGCGATATTGTCGTCTGAACGAGCACTATACAGAAATTTAGCCGATGTTTTTCTTTTCACTTCGTCTCTTAAAATAAACTCCTGGTTCGAAATACTCATACAGCAGAATAATAAGATTTTTAAAAGATTCAGCCAGGGAACTTTTAGAGCTGCAACTAAATTCTAGAAGACAAAACAAGAACACTGAGTTCTAAGGAAAAATTAGAAAGTCTTAAAGAATCGCGAGTTTGGGAACATGGAAAAAGTCGAAGAAGTCCTTTTGTTTGCACCAGTTGCCTCCTAAATATCGAACGAAAGATCTTATTTGCCATTTTATTACAGGGCGCTGCAATGTCTTAAATCAAGCAACTACTATTTGTTCTATCATAACCAGTGAGGCTTAGTCCACGAATGTCTATATCTAATGGACCAAATATCCGCATTACGACAATAACTGGAAAAGAACAACACCCAGTGGGGCACTTGTTGCGTTAGGATCGGAAATAACCACATCACAGATACCTTTGATGTCAATAAAGGTTTATAAATTGAGTACATCAGCAATTAAATTGAGAAAACACTTAATCGAAGAACAAACTTATCATTGAATAAGTTCTTTTCTATAGTGCAAAGACGTGGAGATTGTCAAGATCGGATAAGGAAGTGCTTGGACGTTTTGAGCTAAAAAAGGTATTCGAGAAATTTTAATTCGTAAGTCGTCGAATTGGTAAAAAAAAAATTAAATCAAATCGCACTGAGTATCTTGTGATGGTCATGAAAACCTTTCCCATAATTTTAAACAATTTTTATTGTCTCAATCACTGCAACCTTATTCAGAAAAAGACAAAATCCTTGAAAAACAAAGACATTTTTACAAACTATCTTATTAATGGTTGCAGTTTTTCAACAAGCCCCAGCCCCAAAGGTAAATATAAACGGAATGCGGTCAATTTCATTTTTTTTTTTTTTTTTTTGCACTTTGGTCCAATTAATGTCCTCCAGTTAAAATGAATCTTTCATTATATTTGAATCATCCACATTAAGGTGGAATTCTTTATTTGGTTTTGGTTTATTTCTGTCCTCTTATACATACTATATTCCTCTCAACGATAAACATTCCCTTCAACATTTCCAGTGGAATAAATTTTTCAGTGATTTTAATTGCAGGAATTCCCAATGTAACTGCGCTAAGGTTGAATTAACTGAAGTAATCTGAATTTAATTTCCACTTTCTCAGAAGCTATTAGGGATCTTCTGGAGCGACTTGGTGAGCAAGATTTCGCTACATCATATTGAGATGCGTCGTCCTTCATGAATCGACTGGTCGACTGGAGTCTGCGGACGTATAAGTAATCTTGTTTGCACGTACGTAATGATTAAACAGAAAAATCGCATTAGCGGCTGCAATCTGCAAATTCGTACACCATATTCACTATAAGAGGATAATCATTCATTTCCCAGACGCTCCTGATATACCTCAACATAAAATGCTTTGTGTGCGTTTAATTTAATTACAGCGAAAATAGAACAGAATTTTGAGAAATCAAGGTGCATGGATGATAGTTTATGTTTGGATATTATGCTGTGTTGGTTTTCTTACGGATTCTGATTTGAACACGTTTAATCTATAATAATTGCATTGGAATATGGTGAATAATTTAAAGAAACGATTATTTCAAGATGATGAATCCGGAACTTATGTACTACTCTATATATACTATAAACAGTTTGTTCTTTGTTATTCCAACTGGTAACATTATAACAATCTGTGAATTGAGACAAATATACATAATTCTGATAAAAAAAATTGTTGTCATCAGTAGAACTGTAAAAGAATCAAATCAATTAGACTTCCCGTGAAGGCATTAGCATCATTCACGGGAAGTCTAGACTCAAATCGATAAATTAAAAGTACTAAACTGATTGAAAATCACTTCGGACTTCAAGATTTTTAATTCCCTATTCAATTTGAATATTTTCTACAACTTTGTCTCACAAATATTTTTGACAGATCTTTCCCGTAAAAAGTTATTGGCAAATAACTGTCAAAATTTTGGAGATTGAAATCATTTTTAACGATTATCTCGTATCCGTTGATACAAACAAAATAAAATTTAACATAGATTTTGTTGAACTTTAAAATTTAACATAGTTTTTGTTGAACTTTGAATTTTCGACTTTGAATTCGTTATGCTATTATTTCCAACTCTGTGACCTATGTAAATACTTTTGTTCAAACGGCATTACAAAAATGCATAAAACTAGATCAATATAGAATTTCACTTAATATTTAATTCTTGATTTAATCATTAATTGTATAAAATTTCATATTTTAAGGAAAATTCTTTGGGCAGTTTCACTAACGCAAGTTCATTAAATACATTGTATTTCTACTCTTGCCAGACTTTGTGTGTCCTTTAAGCTTTAACATGCGCTACCAAGGTAACCCATTCATTTCTATTGCGTATATATTTATTTGAATAATGCGACCCCACCAGCATAATGGAGAAAAAGTTCACAATGATAAATGGAATATGTCTGACAAGAAATCTCTATTATGATAATATTCATCCCCATCTATATCCCAGCCCTAATTCTTTTTGTACACAACGAAAGCTAAGGATTTGATTGTTATGCAGAGCATGTGCTTCTATATAATATAACCGCACATCATGTAAAATGGACTGAGAAGGAAGGGCCACAAAGTGTTTGTATAAAACTTAGACGTTTCTGCCAAAGGATATATGTCCAAGGAATAAACGAACCGAAGAACCCCCAGCTATACCTTTATCATAAGTCATCGCCTTCCGTTAAACGATTTCGTTTAATTCGGATTATCTCAAAAGGAAACGTGCAGTTTTTCTTCGTTTTTTTTGCTCCGAAGGCTCGAGCTAACGTCGTCGTTGTCGTGAATGTCGATGTCGTTGTTGTTGTCGTTGTCACAAAAAGAAGACCGAAGTATTAAAATGTATATGTAGATACGATCCCATTTTCATCGAACGTGAATTAACGCTTATTGCATTATTATCCATGGAGATATTATCGATTGAAATATATATTTCCTTTTTTCCAATTTCCAATGTTCTTTTGACTTTGAATACTTAAAAATACGGAAGTGGATGGAGATACTTTTTTTTGCTTCTAAATTGAACGATATATTGAAAATGAGAAACGAGTTTTAAGGGTGGGAGACATAAAGCCACCAACATTGAATATGCGATCCTACAAAAGATGTTTGGCTGGAGGGAATATAAATATACTTGTTAACGAGTCCTTTTTGAAAGCAAATCTTCATTTAATTGGAAAGTATTGAAAGCCAAAGCCTTTTCGTGTTTAATTTCGAAATTTAAATCTTTGGTAAAAGTTGAATTCTTTGAAACATTTATTATTAACATACTTGGGGATTGGAGGAAGGATTAACAAAAAATAAATAAATAAATAAATTTAGTGGCACTAACAGCTCTGAAGAACCACCGCCTAGTGACTTATAACTCTCAATCAATCCTTTTGTGTGCGTTTTTATTTCTACAGGATTGGAAGGGACCTACAATTTTACGTTGAATCCGAACGACTAAGGTGAGAAGCACTTTTCATGACAATGATACTCTTGGAGGATTTGTATCTTCCTCTTAAGAGGCAGTGCCCCTATAAAAAACTTTAGATATTATCGAAGCTGGAAGCTGGGCTTGAACCCAGACCTGAGGTGTGAAAGTCCGACACACTACCACTACGCCAAGAAAAATTCAAAGCAGGGATATCAAATGTTTTTTTTTTTATCTTTAGGTCATCTTTTTTTTTGTTTTTTTTTTATATTTTTTATACTATCTTGACAAATATGAACAAATATCTATTCAAATACATACAAGTTAAAATAAATATGAAACATATAAAAAGGGCAATACTAAGAAGTTTCCAGTATCAAAATTAATTGGAATTTTGTTCACTAAAGTACATAAGCAATAACAACAAACCAAAACCAATTTTTTGTGAATGACAACAAAATTCTTCAGTGGTGGTATATTGTGAATATCTTTTATATGAAAAGTTTCCCAGGCTGTAATTTCTGAGGCTCTACTTTCCAATAGCCGGAACCAACAACCAAGAAGTACTCGATATCAAAATCGAAGAAGTTGGGGCAGTACTTCAAAAAAGGAAAACCGTAAGAAAGAGAAAATGTGTTAGAACTAAGCAAACCAAATTAAAAGAAAAAAAACAAAAAAATCAGAAGAACATTTATTTTTTCCTTTCTTCTTTTTCTTGATTTTTAATTGCAAAACTTCCAGAATGTGTTTTTACCAAATTTATATTTAAAGCAACAAAAATAAAACGTCTATTTGCCACTTTTCAGAATCATTTTGTTTACAATGTCAAAAAAAATGCGAAACTTTCAAAAAAAAAGCAGCCAGCAGCTGAAAAATGTAAGCGCAAGAACATTTTTAATGAATTTTTTGACATTTTCGCATTGTTTGTGATTCTATTCTGGTGTTCGCACTCACACAACTTGAAAATTCGCATTGAAAATTTTTTGTACTGCATTAAAAATAAGAAAAAAAAAATATCATACGGAATTTACTTCGATATGGGGAGCATAAGCAAAGCACTGACAATATTCCACACCTTTCATTACATAATCCAGTGTCAGAGAAGATCAAAAGGAATCTTAAAAAATCACATTTAAAAAACTGCTTTTGTTTTCAATGTTTCACCATTTTGTTTTTTGGAAGCAGAAGATGTTCTGTCACTTTCTATTTATCATTTATTTTCGTTACTTCGTCCGTTTATACTTCCAACTCCAATCGACACTTTTCGAATTTGAGTAATCGTAAAGTTTTTGATAGCCTCCGGAAATACGGGTTCGGGAGGTTATCAAAAATTTGCCCTGACCCAATCATTTTTGATGCGAGCTGGGTTAGAAGTGTCTTATTTCAGATCATTAACATCCTCGAAAAACAAAGAAAAAGAACAACATTTTATAAATTTTTTCTTTATGTCTGATCTTTAAGTTTCTCGTCCTTGCTGCTGTACTATTTAATGCTGACTTCGAGGTGTTTTATTACTCAATAGTTGCTCATATTTCTTCTGCTAGTCAAAATGGCGTTTTCTGAGAACAATCAACTATCCAATAGAACTGGATAAGGAAATATTGTTCCACTGTAGTGGTTTTTGAGGCTTAAGGTGTTGATTTCTTCCAATAAACTTTTTCTCTTCTTCAACTCCTTCCAATAATTTTTTAATGTATAGTCTGAACGATTGGTTTTGCAAACCTATATTAATATCTCTTCCCTGGTATACAAATAAAAACACCATTATAAGAGATTAGGATCAGAGAGAGGGTCACACAAATTCCAGAATACTTGCTGATTAAATTAGTTCAATAAGCAAAAGCAGGAAATAGGTTCCACTAGCTTGATTTCAAGTTGGGTTTGCGATTACCATTAATTGGCTTACATCTCTTCGAAAATTTTATAGATTATGACGATTTATAGTTCACCCTTGGCCATTCTCCGAATAACATTAACTTCAGATTTATATTTCAAAACTTTTTCATATATACTTAAATCTTAGCAAAACAAAAAAAAAACTTTCAGAACAACATTTGAGAAAAACAGTAATTTTCGACACATGTATCTACAAAACGCACCATACCGTGAAAAGTGCCACTTTGTATCAACTTTACCTCAGTACATGTTATTTAAAACTCTTTCCTCGTAAACACAACACAGACACACCCTATACCTAATGGAATATAATGAGAGATACACGAAGCAATTTTCAGTTCCATGTCCAAAATTGAATTCCAATACCCGCCTCAGTCAGTTGTACAAAACATATGGTCTACGTTACCAATCGAGCTAAACATTCTTAAGACTCATAAACTTTCCGAAGGACGTGACCAAACTTTGTAAAATTCCTAAAAGCTTCTGTCATTTATCTGAAACATTATCTTTGCAACCCTTAAATTTTTATATAGTTAAACGATCCAACCCAGCAGCACACACACAGCCCCCTCCAGACACAAAAAATCTTATTAAAGTACCTCATTCCCAGGATGGAGAATAACATTTTTGGAAAACAGCAGAAACCCGTTTCTGTAACAACCCTACCCACACAAAATCACAGTTCCTAATCTAAATAAGCATTCAATTGCCTCGGTGTGTTCTTCGTTGGTTTTTATGTTTATGTCGCCATTTACAAAGAGGTGGCAACCATTCCTGAGGTTCCACCCTTCTGGGTTTCCTTATTAGGAACTTCAAAAGGTAGTTCCTCTGATATCTGTATACATGAAATAGAATGACACGAGTATTGGCTAAATTGCAGAATTATACAGAATCCTGGATAATACCAGATGATGTTGGGGGATGGCAATCGCCGTGAATGTTATAAATAAAAAGGAAAACATTTCTCTTTCTCTCTATCACCAAAGTCTGCCACAAAAAAAAAAAGGACCAAGAAAGTATAGTGACAGTCTATCTATGAATAGCTAGATTCAACATCTATCAAACTACAACTCAGCATAAAAGTTGTGTCATCACAGAAAGATTGTCTTCTTGGGAAGAATGATATAGCGTTATGGCGGTGGTGTTAGGAACCCAGCATATGGCACCGCATATTTCTTTAAGTCCTTTCTGCTGGATGCCAGGATACATTGTGGGATTTCCTTTTTTTTTATTGTTTTTAGTTATTTGAAAAGAATATATGGCTTACTGGCTGCAAGGAAGACAGAGAGTCTCTTAAGCACCTAAGAATTATTGTCACTGCCAGTTCTATTATTGGTTTTGGGTCTTGGGAAAAAGGATTCTTTTGAAAGACACTTCCTTTCAAAAATATATATCTTTATACGATATTCTTGAAATCTGCATATGACACTTAAGAGGGTCTGTCGTTGAGTTTGGTTTTTTCCTGTTCATAATAATGATTTTTTTTAGTAAGCTCAATTTTATTGTGCCGCTCATAAATTTTACAAAAAATAATAGAGTCACGTCTGGTGAATAAGTTGGTTTTGAATTTTATTATATTTTTGTCTTTTTACAGTTTTCTCTTTAGTCCTTTGTGGCAAAAATAATACATTTGTCTTGGAATAACAGCTTTATAATATACAAGCTTCATTGTGTCAATCAGCAACAAAAATTTGAATTTAGTGATGTTAAGGCCAAATGTGACCATTTTCCAGGGCTAATAAAAATGAAACAAATGTTTGAACATCGAAACGTTAACGATTAATAAAAAACAATTTCCGAAATTATGTCTTGTTTTTAAAAAAGTTAATTGAAAGTGAATTTAAGCGAAAGAATTTTTCAACAGTTGAAGTTGGCAGTCATTGAGAGTAACTTGTATTGTTTATTTGGCATCACCGCATTAGTGACTAAAATAAACAACAGTTTTGACAGATCCCGTGAAAATAGCATAACTGTCAAAATCGACAATCAATTTCATATGTATTTGGACGACTGTCAAAGTTATACGTAAACTGCGCTATAAAGATTGAAGTGTTCTTTATAACGTACGAAGGAAAAACTGAAAGGGCTTGCATCTATAAAGTAATGAACAAAAAAAAGTTTCTGATGGCATAGTTAAAAAGTTGTATAAAGAATAAAGAACTTAATTTTTGTTAAGATCAAAACCAAAATCAATAATCCAAATGATTTCGCGGCGGAAAAAAAAGAAGATGTTTTTTGTTAGACCTTCTATGGGGGTCCAAATTTACTCCAAGATATATGGACCAGTTCCAGAAAAATTTCGCTGGAAATTCTGTGGGTATGCACTCCAGAGATATTCTGACCCGTCTCAATATGAGACAAAACTATAATCAACTAAAATTGTTCAGCAATATTGGTAAAAACTTAAAATGTCTTGAATTAAATAAGAATATTTCAATAAAACCTATTATGTCCATATGTAAGACTATGATGGCCATCAGGTGCCTTATACCAATTAAAACTAAGATACAAGGCTTTAATTGATATTTTAACCAAAAATGGAGAACTGCGGTACCTAAAGGAATAAGTTTATTTGTGTTTTATGTTTTTGTTGTTTATACTGTATTGAACCATAGTTTGTAATTGGAAAACAGAGTAAGAAATGTTTGCACGTATAGGGAACTCGAATGCCAACATAATATGAGTTACACATCCCGTTCCACAATACCAATCCGATGGTTGTAAAAAATCAAAAAATCATGTCACGTTTCCGTTTGAACTCTGCCCAGCCCAGAGAAAAGGCATGTTCCCTTCGCGTTCGGTTTGTGTTGGAATATCTTTTGGCTGCGGATCCAGATAAATTGATAAAAAAGCCATCACTATACTGATGGTTCAATAGAAATGTTTTTTTGTTCCTATTTTTATTCTATTTTCACTCCTATTTTCCTCTTTTCTATTGTTCACTTGGATGTTTGAATCCAGTTCGGCATGCCAAACATTTTGTTCGCTTTTCATTTTCATTTATCTTGTTTTGCAATTTTTCCATTGCCATTGCCACTGCCAAAGACCTATATGGACGTGATGGTATGTTGGAACAACATTCAGCAATGGAGTTTTTCTAGCTTCCCCTCAATTGGGATATCGGAAAAACAAGCTGTAGTCGGGTCTTCTTAGATGAATCTATCATGTTGTGACAGGTGCACTTAATTTGTTAGAGTTTCGTGATGGCACGTGGGTGAGTCTCATAGTCGAAATTTGTAGTAGGTAAATAAAATTGAAAAACAGCTTAAAATATACTGTATACATTGTACATATACATTTTGTTTTCAGGAAAAAAAAAAACTTTTGGTGTGGGGAACAATCTATTTAATTTATGCCATAATGTATAATCATATTTTTCTTCTTTTGAATTCAATTTCAAATTTTAAATCATCTTTTTTCGCTATGACATTATTAAACAACAGTTCTAAAGCTACAGGAATATTAATTTCAAAAACGTCGACAAAATGCACTATTTTAAGTTTTTTAGTAACCAAATAACATGGACTATTCGGACATCGGATCAAAAACGCGGTTTTCGGTAAAGAGCTTACGTGAACTCGTTAAAATAAAATAAAATAAACCTTGGCGCTGGTTAAGTTGTAATTTGATTCAGCCTAACTGCATTATGTAATGGTACAAATATCCCATTGGTTTTCGATGACTTTTAATAAATTAAAATAACCACTGTTTTTGAAATTAAGCTAGAACTTTGAAACTTAGTAGATAATAAAGGATGTTTTTCAAAAGTAATAATTGGTTGGTCAACCGACTGCACCGCCTCTTGATGTATTCTTACACTTACTTCAGAACTTCGTTTTCTTTTTTATTTGAAATTTGAGCCAATGGTCAAGTAAAACGGAGGAAAAAATACTGACATCTTTTTCTTACTTTATATTTTTGAAAAATTAATAAATATTATTAGCCTTGCTATACTTTCACAGATAAATCTTTTTCAGTTATGGCCAGCAGAAGTCATAAACTTATGCATTTTTTGAGGTAGATTGCCTAGCAAATTATATTAACATTAAATTTCCTGAAAAAAATGCTCTTGAAATGCATTTTTAACTTAAAGATTTGGCCGCTAAAACGCGGTGAAAAAGTCAAATTTGTGAGAAACGCAACGAAGAGACCACTGGTCTCCAAATGTACTACGAAATATTAACAAAATGATCGCATTTTTCTCATTTGCAGAAAACTTTGCACGAAAAAACTTTGATATCGGCAAATTTTGAAAATTTTTAGAGCCACTTTCTCTTGGAAGGAAAATCAAATCCTTTAAAGATCGGATATCATTTATGAGTTGAGAAAAGGATAAGATACAAATTCGATAGAAATTCTTAAGCTTCATGTGACCTGCATCAAAACATAATTTCCAAATATATATCATAATTCATACTATATGGATGTACTTTAACCCATCAGAAGCACCAAGGATGATTAAACTCAATAGTTACTTGTGAAGCGACTCTTTGAAAACACAGTTTTAAACAAGTAAAACTGTTTGAAGGATTTAATATTGTTCCCTATATGTCCTACCTACGAAATTAAATCTTAAAATTCATAACTTAGATTTTATTTTACTAAAATAAAAAAATTTCTTGTTACCATGGTTGCCATCTTCTTTTGCATAATAATTTTCACTGTTGGAAATATAATATAATTCACATCTGCACACAATAGGAAATATTTTTACAAAAGATATTTGTATTCAACAGTTATAAAATTAGAAAAAAACTACAATTTTACAAATGTAATTTACCTAATATTTTTTGATTCCCGGGGACAAAAAAAACAATCGCGTCCAACTCGTTTGGTGTCTAGCTGAAAACGGTCAAAACTTGGCACAAAGTTTTCAATCAGTGATGTGCAACAGAAATCGATTTTTCGATATTTTATATTTAATTGATTTCACTAAAAACATCGATTGGCAAATGTACCCCGATGGCAAATGATCCCCCCTGCAAAAAAAATTATACACAATATATAATATACATTTTATCATTATGGAAAACACGACTTCAAAAAAATTTACAAATGGATTATATAATGAGTAAATTATGTTGTAATGTTAAATTTAAAATAAAATAAAATAAAATATTTATATATATTTTTTACTAATTTTAACTACCTACGTTTTTGTTGTTGTTGTTGTTGTTGTTTTTGTTATGCATTTATCACGACACTTTGCGATGCAATAACTTTAATGAATGGTGCGTTTGGACATTCATAATAATTTTAGGTGTAGGTAATCATTAGCTTTCGTTTACCTACCATCGAATCGAATTTCACAGCCAAAACGTTCAAATGGACATTATATTTATGTCTTAAAATATATTAAAGACAATCTTTAAGACTAACGTAAAACATTCACATTATTCAGATTGAATAAAATACCCAACTAAATGTTTCTAAAGAAAGATTTTATCGGATTTATGTATGTTTAAAGCAAAATGTATCTCCCAGAGAGATGAAAGAAGAAACCAATCCTGATTATACTCTTCGCATTCCAGCTTCCATCCATTTATTCATTTCATTTCCCCCTTACGTGCACATCACTCATATACGTATTAGCTATGTTAATGGAAGCGGCATAACATATTCAGGATAAGGACGAATATATTTATTCACAAAGATCTAGCAAAACGTTCCTTGAGAGAATTGTCATTTGTTTTATATGTCAGTCATTAACGGCATAGTTGTTATTATGTGTGGGGCTTAACACGAGAGACGACGACGACGATGAAGCCTAATCCGAAGATACAACGTTCATTGTTGTTTTTTTTTTTTTTTTTTTTTTTTTCTTTCTTGTCTACCTTGATTCCTATAGATGCTTCCAAACAGAGTGGCAAAATAAAATCTGCGATCTAACTGATGGGGATAAGGAACCACTCCCCTATTCAGCTAAACATGGCAAATGGGAGGCAAAGTAATGACACGCAATTCCATTTGCTCGCAAATTACGTGATTACTCCGAAAGTGTTTTTTGCTAATTAATAGCCTTTTGTCAAAACAATCTAAATACGGATGCGGAAACTGGAATTTATTGATTTGTGATGATGAAAAAAAAAATAAACCAACGAAGGAAGAAATTTTCTTTAAATTCAATCCTGATGGTACCTACAGCTATTTCTGCCAAAGACTTACTTAGTGGACCGTTTATAATGACTTCTTCGAGGGTAATGGTCCACAAAGGACCTGAGAATGGTTCAAGCTCTAATAATCTTAATTGGCAGCCATTACTGGCATGAGTACTTCTGATATAGGACAGGGCCGGGATTTAATTTTTTTTTTTAAACTTTCTTTCTAAATCCCGGAGGCACAATATAAGGAGTTGTATATATATAAACCTTCCTTCATATCGCTCAAGGGAAACAAGAAAAGATTTTATTTCGGGAATCATTAAAAGCGTTGCAATTAATTTCCGCGCACGGACGTAGAAAAAAAATCCAGTTTTCTAGGAATTGAGTTAATTAGTGAGTGGATCTAATTGGTTTGGCCTCCTTTTTACTTTTTTATTTTTATGGGACTAAAGACCGTTTTACTGGAAGTTTTTATTTAAGAAAATTTGACAATTTTAGGGGATGTACTCTGCTTATGGGTTAAATAAAATGGAATGGACATCAAAGAGAAAATATTAATAATGACATTTTTTAAAGAACTTTTCATTCATTGTGAAATTTTATATTTTTTTCTTTGAATGAGTATTTGGGGAAGAAAATGAATATTTAACAAATTCAAGAAAGTTGTGTTTTATGAAGCAATTGGTTATTCCGCGTTTATTTGTATCTCAATTACTGTTTTAAGTCTGCGTATTGAAGCACATTTTCAGTGCTCCCCTTTCATTGTTTGAGTTTATAGTTAAAATGTAGGGTTAACTTATTTGTTGAGCGACGCTATAAATAGTTTCCTCATTAGCCCAGTAAAATTAGAGTTTTACTTAAGAAATTCCGGCGAAGCTGGATTTTGATGCAGACATTTGTTTTGATGTCTTAAGCAAATCCACAAAAGTACATATGATCCGCTAATTTATTTTTGGGGCGGAGAAAAGATCGAAATCAATTTTTTTAACATTTCTCGGAAGCTTTTAACTTTTTGCAAAAAAATGTTAAGGTACTTAAAAAGGCTTCACACTTTTTGTCGTATCATCAACCAATTTTGAGAAAATAAAAGAGTTTAATTGTTACAAAGTCTGTTTTTTAAAAGCACTGCACTTTTTCACTAATAGTCTCTTGTTGCAAACTACGGGACTTAAAAAAAATAATTCATGAAATTATGTACCAACGTATTTTAATTTTTATGTTCTTTAGTTTAAAACTTTTAACCCGTAGGAAACCATTAACACCGAATCTATGTTTTCGGGCATTTTTTACTACAATCCTAAAATGCCCTGCAAGTATAACATTCACAATCACAGGGTCTTATCAAAATCGTGAAAGCCGTTTTTGAGAAAATTTGGCAAAACTAATACTTTGGCGGGTTAAGGTTTCACTTTTTCCGAGTTTTCTCAAAAACGACTTCAAATATTTTGGAAAAACTTAATGAACGTTATATTTTCAATGCTCTGAGTATAACTGCATTTCAGGATCTTAGCAAAAAAAATGCACATAATATTGATTGGCTATGCAATATATTTATTTTTTTTTGGATTAGTCTTGATTGGAAAACCAAAATTAAATTCACGACTGGGTCGCACGAACTTGCTCTTGTAGCATACCACGGGATAGAAAAAATTTTTTTTTAATAAATTATGTTCAAAAAGGAGAAAAATATCAGAAAATGGCCTAAACGTGAGACCAAGTTGTATGGTAGCTGTTATAACACGTTTTTTAAGCCAAAAACTTTAAATTCCATTTTGTGTTAAATAATCAAATTAACTTCCATACTAAATTTAAATAGAATCGATTTAGCCGTTATCAATTTATGGACAAATTTGTAAAAACCGTTAACACCAAATCTCCGTTATATGCATTTTAAGCCAAAAACATTAAATGCAGTTATATTAACAGTAGTCTAAATATAACGCACAAAAAGTTTTATAAAAATCATTAGAGCCGTTTTTGAGATAATTTTGAAAATCTAAAACCGTTATATGGAAGGTAGCCGTTATAGCCGGGCTAAAATAAAAATTAGAATTTATCCTCTAGGGAATCACCAGAAAGTGATATATGTATACGAAGTTGGAAGAAAATCCGTCAAACCGTTTAGGCTGTAGGTCGGTGCACAGACAACCGCACATACACACATTCGCACAGACAGACCGACGGACGGGTTAACGAAATATATTTTTTTGGGCTTCTCTAGTATCTTAATGGCAGGTTTGATTAAAACCTCGAATTTTTTTTACACGAAACCAATACTCGCCCTTTTGAGCAATTAAAAATATAAAACAAAAAGCTGCAAATACTACAGTGAAAAAGTAAAGTGCTTTAACTTAGTAACAATTCAACTCTTGTTTCTCGAAATTGGTGGGTGGTACGATGAAAAGTGTTAAGTCCTTTTTTGTAGAAAATTGTATAAGCTATAATTTGTACCACAACACTTTTTGTAAAAATTTAAAATATTCCGAGAAATTTGCAAAACCTGAATTTTGACCACCTTTCCAAAATTTTCCGCAGGCAAATGATGGGTACTTTTGAGGATTTTCTCAAGACTTAAAAACAAATGCTTCCAGCTAAATCCAGCTTTTTCGGAATTTTGCCTTTTTTTCTAATTTTTTTGGGCTACATATAAAAATTTTAGAAACAAAAAAAAATTAATTATCTTATGCAAGTTTGTTTTTAAAGAAAAACGCAATTATTACAAAAGGTTTTAAGAAACGTCCATTGAAGTAAAGAATTTATTCAAAAGCATTCGGCTAGTTTTTTTTTAAGAATTTGCAACCAATAAATAATTAAGTACTTATATTTAACGTATAAACAAATTAAAAAAAAATTTATTTTTATACAAACATATGTTTAAATTCATTGGTTATTTTACTATTATTTTTATTCTGGACAGATTGATACGAAATATTTTATTTTATTATTTTTAATAATAGAACTCATACAGAAAGTTTGATCCACATAATTTATTACTATAAACAATTGATTAAGAAATTCAATACAACCCTTTTCAAGATATAGTCCATTAATCCAGTCACAGCGTAGTTAAAATTGCCCTCATATATTACAAAAAAATATACAAATGGATTTTTTTCGAATTTTATGTTTTTTGGTCGCTGAAAATGATTCTGAAGAAATCCAACAAAATTTCCTGAATAATTTAATTTTAAAAATAATTTCCCATTTTTGTAAAAAAAAAACAAATAAAACAAACCATTAAATATTCATTTATGTTGTGGGTAAAATTTCAGTAAATACGCATATAGTTTCCGAGGTGTTAGCAAAAAACCGAAAAAAGCAGTTTGTCGCGGATATCTCAAACGCATTTTGTTGGATTTCTTCAGATTCGGATACACGACCCAAAAACATAGGGGCATATTCATAGAAACTGTCTAAGTTGTTTTTAAGAAAAACTCGAGTTTATCCTATCTAAATTACATTGCTTAAACCAAGGCTAAGCAAAACTGTAGTTTAAAAACAACTATGAATATGTTATCTCAAAATGTTTTTCTAATCACTTAAAACTTTATGGATAGCAAGCTAAAAGTGGTATTTGGTACTTTATTATCAAAATATTTTAAATCTCGTGATGCTTTGTAAACAAAATAAAATTTTATTTTATTTGCAGAAATTTAATTTAGCAGCAGTGTTGTGACCGTGTTAAGTAAGGTAGTAGGTAGATCAAGAAAGCAAACATCACTATTTATTCTCGTGAAAAAAATAAGCATGTCTTAAATTCTCTGTAAATTATGTTCACTTTGTAGGTACCCCTTTACTGTAGATCGATATTTTTCTTAGAACTTCATGTATATGATAATTCATTTCCCAAGGTAGGTATAGCTCATTAATTGGTGAACACCCTGTGCCTGTGTATAGTTAACTGATATTCTACACATAAAATGCCCCATCACCATGTTTGTATACAAATTAACGCCTATTTCAACAATTATTAGATATTTGACTTAGACTTTATAAGAACACCGATAAAATTAACACGTATTTAAAGATTAGAATTTTTTTTAAATTCTTACTACTTTTTCTCTTTTAGAAATGACATCTCTGTTCGTCAACATAATTTAAACCCATAAACCGTTTCTTATCATCTCAAGTTTTTCTTTTTTTTTGTTTGTCTCGCCTCGAATTTCAAAAGTTAGAATTTGTGTCATAAGTTCGTATTGTTGCTCTTTGAAGTGGCAGTGCTTTTATCGCGCCGTCTTGCAGTCTCAAAGTTTTTTTTTTTTGTTTCTGTCTGTTTATTTTATCAGCGGTCTAGTATCGATTTGAAATGTCTGTTTCGATGTGATATTTGAAATAGATTAAGATTTAAGATCCAAAATCATTAAAGTTCAATATACTACCCGAAATAAATAATAATGAATCGCTCGAAAACTAAGTTGGTGAGACCACCAAATCCGATATTAAAGGCGAATTTTCTGTCGAAATGGAGTTTTTGGTAAGTAAAGTGACAAAACAGTTGTGGTAGGTTCTGTTGTGTGTTTTTTTTTTCTTTATAACTAAGTGGATTTATTAATAATTTCAATTAATTATTGTTGACGAGAGCTGGAGAAATGGAACATGTAATTCAGAGGGATTAAAAAAAAAGTATTAAACGGAAAGTACACACGCACTTATTTATATATTTTTTTAATTATTCAGACCATAAACTTTAGTCTTATCATCAACAATAGTAACTATATCAACTGTATATTACCTACTATGATTAAGCATTTAATAAATTGTATATTATTCAAATAGACAACAAAATGTATATGATTACACAAGTATATTTGTTTGAAATCACGATAACTACGTCTACGTATGTTCAGAAATAGATTACCTAAGTGAATGTGAAACTGAAAGTAAAGTTTCTGTTCGTCTGGTTGAATATTATTTAATATAAAGGTATATAACTGGGAACGAAAATGTAGTAAATTTATGAACGTGAATTTCTGAAATCAAAGTAATTCATAAACTTTTTCAAAACAAAAATGACTGACACTAGTATGGTACTTCTAGAAACATAACAGTTTGCAATTTTATATTTTTGTTGGCAAGCCTTCTCTGTTTTTATTTTCTGTCTCATTTAAATAAAAGAGCCATCATTACGTCGCATATAATCGCATAAATTTGTTCTCGGAGACAAAAATAAGGCAAAACTACTGACAAAGCTCGATTTTGATGGAAACCTTTATTTTGATGTCTTGAGCAAATCCTAAAAAGTGCCTACCCTTGATTTGGCCCAGAGCTAAAAATTTCAAAATTCTCAGCAAACTATGAACTTTTGCAAAAAAAATCTTTTGGCCGTGTGTGCATTGGATTAAAAGTTGGTTAAATGGGTTAAACTTTGACACTGAATTTTAACTAGGTTAAAATTTAGCGAGCTGTGCAGCAGGCTAAATGGGTTAAAATTTGACGTTTGATGATAGATAGCGAAGATTGTATTTGTTTGTTTTTTTTTGTTTGGTTGTAATCACAAAGGTAAACTATTAGCGCGAAAAGATGAACACGTAAACGCAAAAGAGGCAAGAGTACTGAGAAACCATATAATAAATGTATATTTGAACTCATCCAATGGAAAAATAAAATTATATTAATATTCTTTTTTGTGTAGGGTTTCACGACGCAAAAAACAAAACTATTAAAAATAAGGATAGAAATGAATGATCTGTTGACATCAAAAAAATTCCTTGTAATAATGTGCTGATACTTTAAAAAAATACAAAGAATAAATATAAAATACTTCCTCAAATTGTTGTTCACTTTACAAAAAAACAAAATAAATGTTTTTTGTTTGATTCGAATTTTGTTACAGTTGTGAAAACTAGTGTTCATATACTGAATAATAAAACTATGCATAATGGGAATTTTTTTGCAAAGATTTGGGACTGTTGTTTCAAAACATAATAATATAATTTGGTATATTTTTCAAACCGAATTTTTAACTTTGTATCTTTCAAGTTGGATTTTGAATAAAGAATTAACTAAATTGATGAAAGAAAAACAATTTTTTCAGGGAAATTTTTTAAATCTTGGGGGAATTTTAACCAAAGTCGTGTTTTTTTTTTTAATCCTTTTAACCCGTTTCACACAGCAAATAGTTAAATTTTACCCCCTTCAAACCAAACGTCAAAATTTAGTCATGGTAGAAAATTTAACCCAAAAATTTAACCCAATTCACACACGGCCTTAACGCTTTTACTTTTTTTTAGGAAATTTGGAAAAACTTAAACTAAAGCTGTTATTTCCAATATAAAGCGGTTTCATACAAATTTGCCCATAACGCAGTAACAGCCAAATGGAATTCATTTAAATTTAGCATGGCATTTAAGTTGAACCTTCAAAACAAAGATGGCATTTAAAGTTTTTAGCTAAACACATAAAAAGAAAAATACGTTGATAAATAATATTGTCGTCGTTCAATGGAAACTCCCTAAGTAAATGTATGACGCTTTGAAATATTTGCAAATGAAAAATGAAAAAAAAAATTATATTAATATTCTTTTTTGTGTAGGGTTTCACGACGCAAAAAACAAAACTATTAAAAATAAGGATAGAAATGAATGATCTGTTGACATCAAAAAAATTCCTTGTAATAATGTGCTGATACTTTAAAAAAATACAAAGAATAAATATAAAATACTTCCTCAAATTGTTGTTCACTTTACAAAAAAACAAAATAAATGTTTTTTGTTTGATTCGAATTTTGTTACAGTTGTGAAAACTAGTGTTCATATACTGAATAATAAAACTATGCATAATGGGAATTTTTTTGCAAAGATTTGGGACTGTTGTTTCAAAACATAATAATATAATTTGGTATATTTTTCAAACCGAATTTTTAACTTTGTATCTTTCAAGTTGGATTTTGAATAAAGAATTAACTAAATTGATGAAAGAAAAACAATTTTTTCAGGGAAATTTTTTAAATCTTGGGGGAATTTTAACCAAAGTCGTGTTTTTTTTTTTAATCCTTTTAACCCGTTTCACACAGCAAATAGTTAAATTTTACCCCCTTCAAACCAAACGTCAAAATTTAGTCATGGTAGAAAATTTAACCCAAAAATTTAACCCAATTCACACACGGCCTTAACGCTTTTACTTTTTTTTAGGAAATTTGGAAAAACTTAAACTAAAGCTGTTATTTCCAATATAAAGCGGTTTCATACAAATTTGCCCATAACGCAGTAACAGCCAAATGGAATTCATTTAAATTTAGCATGGCATTTAAGTTGAACCTTCAAAACAAAGATGGCATTTAAAGTTTTTAGCTAAACACATAAAAAGAAAAATACGTTGATAAATAATATTGTCGTCGTTCAATGGAAACTCCCTAAGTAAATGTATGACGCTTTGAAATATTTGCAAATGAAGTTTGAAACATATGTGCAGGTGATTGCAATCGGGAATTTTAAATTTCGGTAATTTGGAATTAGAGTGATGTCGTTCTTATGGAGTTTTTTCAGATCGTATAGATATTGGGCGGAATGCAAAAAGCTATCAGTGTCAAATTCTTTTTCGAATACTTTTATCTAATTTTTGCAAAAAATGGACTTAGGGAGTTTCGATTGAATGACAATAATTCAAAATAATTTTAAAAATATGTTCTTTTTTTTGTACTAATGTAATAATTAAAGGTCGGTATTGACAGTCAGTGGCGGTCATGTGTCGCTTGACATATATATTAATTTAACATCAATGACTAAAACTGAATAATAAACCATAGATTTGACAGGCGCCACCTAATTATGGCCGCTAGACTTTGTCAACATCGATGCGTCCTAGTAGAAAACATACTTTAAGAAGCGGTAAGATTGGCATTAAATTCTAGTTAATTCCTTGCAGGTGGATGAAAGATCTTTCCTTACGTGGATTGAAGGGACCACATAATGATGAAGAACTTTATGAGCATACCAAAAGCTTAGACAGTTCGCGATTGACTGCAGCTTTTGGTGATCTATGGGAAATCGAAAAGCAAAAAAACAACCCAAGTATAATCAAAATTATATGTCAAGCATATGGATGGCAAATAATGCACATAACAGTATTTCAGTCAATACTAGACATCATATCAAAGTAAGTTATAAATTTGCTGAAAACTTATACAACTAATTTAATACTTCTTCTAGACTTTTTCAACCTTTGCTTCTGGGAAACTTAGTATCATATTTCATTCCAGGACAATCGGAGATCTCAAGACATGACGCTTTCATGTACGCGCTAGGGATAGTTGTGTGTACTTTCTTGCCGGTATTTTGGTATCAGACATTCGTTTTTCACATCTATAAGATCGGTGCAAGGATTCGACTAGGACTAGCCGGTCTCATGTACGAAAAATCCTTACGAATCGGAAAGAGTTCGAGAAGTGACAATTTGACAAGCCGAGCTATGAATATAATGTCCAATGATTTGGTTCGTTTCACTCAAGCGCTGGTCTACATGCGAGAATTGATAAAGGGACCTTTAGAGGCAGTTCTCATTGGTTGCCTGATGTACAAGCAAATTGGATTGTCAGCTGTGTTGGGACTATTATTGATGGTAAGCATCATCCCGGTGCAGACTTGGATTGCAAAGAAGAACGCCGGATATAGACTGAATTTTGCGGAAGGAACCGATTCCAGAGTGAAGCTCATGAATGAAATCATTCAAGGTATTCAGGTGATTAAAATGTATGCTTGGGAGAAATCCTTTGCTAAGATCATAGCTCAAGTGAGATTGAATGAAGTTAAGGCACTTCGTGGAATGTCGTACATATATGCAACGGTTCAAAGCTTTCATATCGTCTCTCAGGTATCGATTTTTGTTAGCCTAGTTTCTTATGTATTTATGGGCTATACAATCACAGCAAAACAAGTCTTTACGGTATCATCGTTCTTTAGCAAGCTTGAAGCTTCAATGCTTGATATGTGGCCTTTAGCCTTGACATTCGGTACTGAAGCTTTTGTGTCGGCAAATCGTGTCAAACAGTTTCTACTTGAAACTGAAGACAATTCTCAGATTAACAAACGAAATGGATATCTTACATTCAAGGACAAGAACGAATTAGATCGCAATCTATTGGAGCCTTTAGTTTCCGAAGTCACTCGAAGACACCACAACCCCGATGCCGATAAAAAGGGACTTGAACTCAAAAATGTTTATGCATCTTGGGGTAGTGAAATTAAGAAGGCCGTTATAAAAGATCTCACCCTGGATATGCAAGAGAATACTTTAGCTGTCATTGTTGGACAAGTTGGAGCTGGAAAGTCAGCCTTGCTTAATGTTGTACTTGGTGAAATGGACTTACTTCAAGGCTTTGTAACAATCAATGGGAAGATCAGCTATGCAGCTCAAGAACCTTGGATATTCGAAGGGACCATAAGAGATAACATAGTTTTTGTCGAACATTTTGATAAAAACCGTTATCAGAGTGTTGTAAAAGTGTGTGCTCTGGAAAAAGATTTTGAATTGCTCCCCAGTGGCGATCAAACAGTTATCGGCGAACGAGGTACGAGCTTAAGTGGGGGACAGAGAGCTCGTGTAAATCTTGCAAGAGCAGTTTACCGTGAGGCAGATATTTATCTACTGGATGATCCTTTATCTGCAGTTGATACTCACGTTGGCAAACATATATTTGAAAATTGTATCGAAGGCTTTCTTTCGGATAAAATACGATTGTTGGTAACTCATCAGATGCAATACTTATTTAATGTTGAAAAACTTCTTTTGATGGATTCCGGTCAGAATATTGCCCAAGGAAGCTATCAAGAACTTCAAAAATGCCAAAAATTTCAATTCCTGGCACAGAAGGAAATCAAATCAGTGAATGTTGAAAATCACATAGAAAAACTGGACAATGTGGATCAGCATGCTCTTCAGTCGCAATCTATAGAAGATAAAAAGGAAATGCAAGCTATTGGTTCAGTTAAGCTTGGTGTGTATACCGCGTACTTAAAAGCAGTCGACAACTCTATGATGATATTTCTTATATTGGGACTATTTGTTCTTGGTCGAGTAATGATTACAGGCATTGACTACTTTATATCAAGATGGTTTGTATATGGAAGATCTGAAATTATTATTCTAATAATGGTATTATTTCTTAGGGTGATTTGGGAGGAAACTATACATCAAGCTCATCAGGAATTCAATAGTCATCTTAATGAAACGAACATAAGTCAAAATTCGACGAATTTAGACGAATTCTTACTTTTATCAAAGGAAACAGTTCAACGAGGAAATATTATTATTTTCTACACGGTTTTCTTAGCATCTACGGTGATGATTTTGCTATTGAAAATCTTTGGGTTCTTTAATATGTGCCTTCAAATATCACTGAATTTACATGATCGATTATTCCGGGCTATCACCCGAGCGACGATGTACTTTTTTAACACAAATTCGTCCGGTAGAATATTGAATCGGTTTTCAAAGGACATACGAACTGTAGATGGGGACTTGCCTTACACTTTTATAGATTCTCTAAATGTAAGTACCAATATTTCAATTTTTGTCAAATGAGGAACATTCTTCTGAAATTTATATCATACAAAAATGTTTGAAAGCCTAATTTTTCAATGTCTTTTCCAGTTCGTTGTGGACCTTACGGGTATTGTTGTGACAGCTGCTATAGTCAACATATGGTTGCTTTTGCCAGCGTTTGTATTTATGATTGTAATATTTCTTGTTCGTCACCTCTATGTCAATACCAGTAGAAGTGTTAAGCGAATCGAGGCAATCAGTTAGTACCCATTTGTCACTTTTTTCTCTCTCTATCAAAATTTCTATTGTATTTCTAGGTCAAAGCCCTGTGTATTCGCATCTTAATCAGACGTTTCAAGGTTTGACAACAATCAGAGCTTTGGAAGCTCAAAAAGTACTCCAAAATGAGTTTCATGATCTTCAAAATGCCAACACATCATCATGGTATCTCTTTACAGCTTCATCAAAGGCTTTCGCCTTATGGTCTGACTTAATATGTTTCGCTTTTATATCAGCTGTCACTTTAAGCTTCCTCGTTGTTAACAACACTTACTACAGTGGTGATGTAGGTTTTATCATCTTGCAGTCTCTAAGCTTGATTTACATGTGTCAATGGGGTGTTCGACAAACTTCTGAACTTGAAAATAATATGACAAGCGTTGAGAGAATATTTGAATATATTAAAGTTCCATCTGAACCTTCTCTAGAAACTGCAGAAAAGTTTAAACCAGCTGATGACTGGCCGAATAAGGGAAGAATTGAGTTTGATAAAGCTAAACTACGTTACTCTCTCAATGAAAATTTAATCTTAAAAGATCTCAACTTCAGTATTCAGCCAAAGGAAAAAATTGGCATTGTTGGTCGAACTGGTGCTGGTAAATCAACAATTATACAAGCAGTATTCCGTTTGGCCTGCAACGAAGGTCTCATCATAATCGATGGTGTTAACATTGAAAATTTAGGTCTTCATGACTTAAGGAGCAGAATCTCTATTATTCCCCAAGATCCAGTACTTTTCTCTGGGACCTTGCGCTATAACTTGGATCCATCTGAAACAAAGACTGATACTGATTTGTGGGATGCTCTGGAGAATGTGGAATTACATTCGTATGTGTCTACTTTGAATGAGGGCCTTGACTGTAGAATATTAAATGGAGGTTCAAACTTTAGCATGGGTCAGAGGCAGCTCGTTTGTTTAGCTCGTGCTATTCTCAGAAATAACAAAATACTTATGTTGGATGAGGCAACAGCTAATATTGACTCCGAGTAAGACATTTTTATTTTTGACTATTTTGTAATACCTGATTTTTTATTAAATTTTCATGTTAATTCTAGGACTGATAAACTCATTCAAAAAACGATTCGTACCAAGTTTGCTGAATGCACTGTATTAACGATAGCACATCGATTGCATACTGTAATGGATAGCGATCGAGTGATGGTCATGGATGCTGGGGAAATTGTCGAATTTGATCATTCCCACAATCTTCTTCAAAAACCAGATGGATTTCTGAGGGCACTAGTCGAGCAGGCAGGGATTGAAACTTCGATGTTTCTAAAGGAGCTTGCTCAAAAGAGTTACAGTTCAAAAGATCTAAAACAATAAACCACTTACGAAATGTGATATTTTAATAGTAGCTATTTTATACTGTTTGGAACAGTGCCTAATTCGATTTGAAATATACTGCTCGCATTTTAAATGGCTGAATCCAAATACTTCATTAAAGTACCAAGTTATAAGTTCAAATAACTTTAGTTTAAATATTATTTAATTTTAATCGTTTTGGTTTCGGGCGAAGAGATATAGGGCTTTTTAGGATTTATGACAGAAAGTCCAATTTTAATTCGGGCGTTATGTCCATTTAATTTCTCATAAAATTTTGAATGATTCAACATTTTTTTAAGATTGGATCGAGGCGTTGGGCAGTTTTTATAGGAAAGTTTAATAATTATATATGTTAATGTAATAATTATAATGACTTTGAATCAAAATAAAACCAACGGCCAGCCGTTTTAATTTAAGAAAACGAAATGTTTTAAATCAAAATAGTGCAACTTTAAAACAACAAATTGATAAAAGTAATTTACAAAATCTGAATAAAATGGTAAATTTTATTATTTGTGAATCCACCATTTGCTATTTGAAACGTTAATATTCGACTTGACAACGAATCAATAAGGTTTAAGACTGCCATGGTAGTAGTGCAGTTTTACGGCCTCGAAGCTCTTGGAAGTTGTCAAATTGGTTTCTATTTGCTTAAAAAAGCATGGAGTATACTCCACAGAGAATCTCTATATAGGAACATTCGACTGGCCATTACGAGCAGTCGAATGTTGAAATGTGTTTTACCTCGAACTCAGGTCCCATGCCTTTGAAAGACACGTGGATAGGCAAATTATCTTGCTGGAATACGGAGAGGGTCCCGAATAACTCTTCAGCTTTCTTGACCGTCATATCCTCCAACAGTTCAATGTAAATTCTTAATGTTATTTTTCCAGGTACAAATGAAATATCCGGTCGCTGATTTTCCGAAAACCTACCCAAGGCTTGAAGCTACCCTCACCGAAGTTGCGAATGATTTTCACCTCATTTTTTAGACGTTTGTTATGCCAGTAAGACATAAACCCATCTGTAGGCAAAACTAACGATATTTAGGGATCAGTTTTAAAATTTAGGGAAAATACAGTATCTGGAAGGGAAATCACTTTTAGCTAAAAGTAACGATTTTTATGGGTTTTCTAAACGGTTTTCTACTATAAAAAACGTATTGAAAGAGAGAAAGAAAATTTTGAAAAATTTGGATTTTTGAATTTTGGAAAATGCGCTTTATCTCGAGAACAAAGCACTTTTAGGCAAAACTAACGATAATTAGGGATCAGTTTTGAAATTTAGGAAAAACGCTGTATCTCGAAGGGAAATCACTTTTAGCTAAAAGTAACGATTTTTAGGGGTTTTCTAAAGGGAAACCAACTATTTTTGAATTTTGGAAAATGCGCTTTATCTCGAGAACAAAGCACTTTTAGGCAAAACTAACGATATTAACGGATCAGTTTTGAAATTTAGGAAAAACGCTGTATCTCGAAGGGAAATCACTTTTAGCTAAAAGTAACGATTTTTACAGGTTTTCTAAAGGGAAACCAACTATAAAAAACATATTTAAAGAGAAAAAGAAAATTCTGAAAAATTTGGATTTTTGAATTTTGGAAAAAGCGCTATATCTCGAGAAGAAAACACTTTTAGGCAAAACTAACGATATTTAGGGATCAGTTTTGAAATTTAGGAAAAACGCTGTATCTCGAAGGGAAATCACTTTTAGCTAAAAGTAATGATTTTTACGGGTTTTCTAAAGGGAAACCAACTATAAAAAACATATTTAAAGAGAAAAAGAAAATTCTGAAAAATTTGGATTTTTGAATTTTGGAAAAAGCGCTATATCTCGAGAAGAAAGCACTTTTAGGCAAAACTAACGATATTAAGAGATCAGTTTTAAAATTTAGGGAAAACACAGTATCTCGAAGGGAAATCACTTTTAGCTAAAAGTAACGATTTTTATGGGTTTTCTAAAGGGTTTTCTACTATAAAAAACGTATTGAAAGAGAGAAAGAAAATTCTGAAAAAATTGGATTTTTGAATTTTGGAAAATGCGCTTTATCTCGAGAACAAAGCACTTTTAGGCAAAACTAACGATATTTAGGGATCAGTTTTGAAATTAATTTTGAATTTTGGAAAATGCGTTTTATCTCGAGAACAAAGCACTTTTAGGCAAAACTAACGATAATTAGGGATCAGTTTTGAAATTTAGGAAAAACGCTGTATCTCGAAGGGAAATCACTTTTAGCTAAAAGTAACGATTTTTACGGGTTTTCTAAAGGGAAACCAACTATAAAAAACGTATTGAAAGAGAGAAAGAAAATTCTGAAAAATTTGGATTTTTGAATTTTGGAAAATGCGCTTTATCTCGAGAACAAAGCACTTTTAGGCAAAACTAACAATATTTAGGGATCAGTTTTGAAATTTAGGAAAAACGCTGTATCTCGAAGGGAAATCACTTTTAGCTAAAAGTAACGATTTTTACGGGTTTTCTAAAGGGAAACCAACTATAAAAAACATATTTAAAGAGAAAAAGAAAATTCTGAAAAATTTGGATTTTTGAATTTTGGAAAATGCGCTTTATCTCGAGAACAAAGCACTTTTAGGCAAAACTAACGATATTTAGGGATCAGTTTTGAAATTTAGGAAAAACGCTGTATCTCGAAGGGAAATCACTTTTAGCTAAAAGTAATGATTTTTACGGGTTTTCTAAAGGGAAACCAACTATAAAAAACATATTTAATATTTATCGAAGGGAAATCACTTTTAGCTAAAAGTAACGATTTTTATGGGTTTTCTAAAGGGTTTTCTACTATAAAAAACGTATTGAAAGAGAGAAAGAAAATTCTGAAAAATTTGGATTTTTGAATTTTGGAAAATGCGCTTTATCTCGAGAACAAAGCACTTTTAGGCAAAACTAACGATATTTAGGGATCAGTTTTGAAATTAATTTTGAATTTTGGAAAATGCGTTTTATCTCGAGAACAAAGCACTTTTAGGCAAAACTAACGATAATTAGGGATCAGTTTTGAAATTTAGGAAAAACGCTGTATCTCGAAGGGAAATCACTTTTAGCTAAAAGTAACGATTTTTACGGGTTTTCTAAAGGGAAACCAACTATAAAAAACGTATTGAAAGAGAGAAAGAAAATTCTGAAAAATTTGGATTTTTGAATTTTGGAAAATGCGCTTTATCTCGAGAACAAAGCACTTTTAGGCAAAACTAACAATATTTAGGGATCAGTTTTGAAATTTAGGAAAAACGCTGTATCTCGAAGGGAAATCACTTTTAGCTAAAAGTAACGATTTTTACGGGATTTTAAAGGGAAACCAACTATAAAAAACATATTTAAAGAGAAAAAGAAAATTTTGAAAAATTTGGATTTTTGAATTTTGGAAAATGCGCTTTATCTCGAGAACAAAGCACTTTTAGGCAAAACTAACGATATTTAGGGATCAGTTTTGAAATTTAGGAAAAACGCTGTATCTCGAAGGGAAATCACTTTTAGCTAAAAGTAATGATTTTTACGGGTTTTCTAAAGGGAAACCAACTATAAAAAACATATTTAATATTTATCGAAGGGAAATCACTTTTAGCTAAAAGTAACGATTTTTATGGGTTTTCTAAAGGGTTTTCTACTATAAAAAACGTATTGAAAGAGAGAAAGAAAATTCTGAAAAATTTGGATTTTTGAATTTTGGAAAATGCGCTTTATCTCGAGAACAAAGCACTTTTAAGCAAAACTAACGATATTTAGGGATCAGTTTTGAAATTTAGGAAAAAAGCTGTTTTAGCTAAAAGTAATGATTTTTACGGGTTTTCTAAAGGGAAACCAACTATAAAAAACATATTTAATATTTATCGAAGGGAAATCACTTTTAGCTAAAAGTAACGATTTTTATGGGTTTTCTAAAGGGTTTTCTACTATAAAAAACGTATTGAAAGAGAGAAAGAAAATTCTGAAAAATTTGGATTTTTGAATTTTGGAAAATGCGCTTTATCTCGAGAACAAAGCACTTTTAGGCAAAACTAACAATATTTAGGGATCAGTTTTGAAATTTAGGAAAAACGCTGTATCTCGAAGGGAAATCACTTTTAGCTAAAAGTAACGATTTTTACGGGTTTTCTAAAGGGAAACCAACTATAAAAAACATATTTAAAGAGAAAAAGAAAATTCTGAAAAATTTGGATTTTTGAATTTTGGAAAAAGCGCTATATCTCGAGAAGAAAGCACTTTTAGGCAAAACTAATGATATTTAGGGATCAGTTTTGAAAAACGCTCAGTTAGGAAAAACGCTGTATCTCGAAGGGAAATCACTTTTAGCTAAAAGTAACGATTTTTACGGCTTTTCTAAAGGGAAACCAACTATAAAAAACATATTTAAAGAGAAAAAGAAAATTCTGAAAAATTCGGATTTTTGAATTTTGGAAAAAGCGCTATATCTCGAGAAGAAAGCACTTTTAGGCAAAACTAATGATATTTAGGGATCAGTTTTGAAAAACGCTCAGTTAGGAAAAACGCTGTATCTCGAAGGGAAATCACTTTTAGCTAAAAGTAACGATTTTTACGGGTTTTCTAAAGGGAAACCAACTATAAAAAACATATTTAAAGAGAGAAAGAAAATTCTGAAAAATTTCGATTTTTGAATTTTGGAAAATGCGCTTTATCTCGAGAACAAAGCACTTTTAGGCAAAACTAACGATATTTAGGGATCAGTTTTGAAATTTAGGAAAAACGCTGTATCTCGAAGGGAAATCACTTTTAGCTAAAAGTAACGATTTTTACGGGTTTTCTAAAGGGAAACCAACTATAAAAAACATATTTAAAGAGAGAAAGAAAATTTTGGAAAAAGCGCAATATCCCGAGAAGAAAGCACTTTTAGGCAAAACTAACGATATTTAGGGATCAGTTTTGAAATTTAGGAAAAACGCTGTATCTCGAAGGGAAATCACTTTTAGCTAAAAGTAATGATTTTTACGGGTTTTCTAAAGGGAAAAAAACTACAAAAAACATATTTAATATTTATCGAAGGGAAATCACTTTTAGCTAAAAGTAACGATTTTTATGGGTTTTCTAAAGGGTTTTCTACTATAAAAAACGTATTGAAAGAGAGAAAGAAAATTCTGAAAAATTTGGATTTTTGAATTTTGGAAAATGCGCTTTATCTCGAGAACAAAGCACTTTTAGGCAAAACTAACAATATTTAGGGATCAGTTTTGAAATTTAGGAAAAACGCTGTATCTCGAAGGGAAATCACTTTTAGCTAAAAGTAACGATTTTTACGGGTTTTCTAAAGGGAAACCAACTATAAAAAACATATTTAAAGAGAAAAAGAAAATTCTGAAAAATTTGGATTTTTGAATTTTGGAAAAAGCGCTATATCTCGAGAAGAAAGCACTTTTAGGCAAAACTAATGATATTTAGGGATCAGTTTTGAAAAACGCTCAGTTAGGAAAAACGCTGTATCTCGAAGGGAAATCACTTTTAGCTAAAAGTAACGATTTTTACGGCTTTTCTAAACGGAAACCAACTATAAAAAACATATTTAAAGAGAAAAAGAAAATTCTGAAAAATTCGGATTTTTGAATTTTGGAAAAAGCGCTATATCTCGAGAAGAAAGCACTTTTAGGCAAAACTAACGATATTAAGAGATCAGTTTTAAAATTTAGGGAAAACACAGTATCTCGAAGGGAAATCACTTTTAGCTAAAAGTAACGATTTTTACGGGTTTTCTAAAGGGAAACCAACTATAAAAAACATATTTAAAGAGAGAAAGAAAATTCTGAAAAATTTCGATTTTTGAATTTTGGAAAATGCGCTTTATCTCGAGAACAAAGCACTTTTAGGCAAAACTAACAATATTTAGGGATCAGTTTTGAAATTTAGGAAAAACGCTGTATCTCGAAGGGAAATCACTTTTAGCTAAAAGTAACGATTTTTACGGGTTTTCTAAAGGGAAACCAACTATAAAAAACATATTTAAAGAGAGAAAGAAAATTCTGAAAAATTTCGATTTTTGAATTTTGGAAAATGCGCTTTATCTCGAGAACAAAGCACTTTTAGGCAAAACTAACGATATTTAGGGATCAGTTTTGAAATTTAGGAAAAACGTTGTATCTCGAAGGGAAATCACTTTTAGCTAAAAGTAACGATTTTTACGGGTTTTCTAAAGGGAAACCAACTATAAAAAACATATTTAAAGAGAGAAAGAAAATTTTGGAAAAAGCGCAATATCCCGAGAAGAAAGCACTTTTAGGCAAAACTAACGATATTTAGGGATCAGTTTTGAAATTTAGGAAAAACGCTGTATCTCGAAGGGAAATCACTTTTAGCTAAAAGTAACGATTTTTACGGGTTTTCTAAAGGGAAACCAACTATAAAAAACATATTTAAAGAGAGAAAGAAAATTCTGAAAAATTTCGATTTTTGAATTTTGGAAAATGCGCTTTATCTCGAGAACAAAGCACTTTTACGCAAAACTAACGATATTTAGGGATCAGTTTTGAAATTTAGGAAAAACGCTGTATCTCGAAGGGAAATCACTTTTAGCTAAAAGTAACGATTTTTACGGGTTTTCTAAAGGGAAACCAACTATAAAAAACATATTTAAAGAGAGAAAGAAAATTCTGAAAAATTTCGATTTTTGAATTTTGGAAAATGCGCTTTATCTCGAGAACAAAGCACTTTTAGGCAAAACTAACAATATTTAGGGATCAGTTTTGAAATTTAGGAAAAACGCTGTATCTCGAAGGGAAATCACTTTTAGCTAAAAGTAACAATTTTTACGGGTTTTCTAAAGGGAAACCAACTATAAAAAACATATTTAAAGAGAGAAAGAAAATTCTGAAAAATTTCGATTTTTGAATTTTGGAAAATGCGCTTTATCTCGAGAACAAAGCACTTTTACGCAAAACTAACGATATTTAGGGATCAGTTTTGAAATTTAGGAAAAACGCTGTATCTCGAAGGGAAATCACTTTTAGCTAAAAGTAACGATTTTTACGGGTTTTCTAAAGGGAAACCAACTATAAAAAACATATTTAAAGAGAGAAAGAAAATTCTGAAAAATTTCGATTTTTGAATTTTGGAAAATGCGCTTTATCTCGAGAACAAAGCACTTTTAGGCAAAACTAACGATATTTAGGGATCAGTTTTGAAATTTAGGAAAAACGCTGTATCTCGAAGGGAAATCACTTTTAGCTAAAAGTAACGATTTTTACGGGTTTTCTAAAGGGAAACCAACTATAAAAAACATATTTAAAGAGAGAAAGAAAATTTTGGAAAAAGCGCAATATCCCGAGAAGAAAGCACTTTTAGGCAAAACTAACGATATTTAGGGATCAGTTTTGAAATTTAGGAAAAACGCTGTATCTCGAAGGGAAATCACTTTTAGCTAAAAGTAACGATTTTTACGGGTTTTCTAAAGGAAAACCAACTATAAAAAACATATTTAAAGAGAGAAAGAAAATTCTGAAAAATTTCGATTTTTGAATTTTGGAAAATGCGCTTTATCTCGAGAACAAAGCACTTTTACGCAAAACTAACGATATTTAGGGATCAGTTTTGAAATTTAGGAAAAACGCTGTATCTCGAAGGGAAATCACTTTTAGCTAAAAGTAACGATTTTTACGGGTTTTCTAAAGGGAAACCAACTATAAAAAACATATTTAAAGAGAGAAAGAAAATTCTGAAAAATTTCGATTTTTGAATTTTGGAAAATGCGCTTTATCTCGAGAACAAAGCACTTTTAGGCAAAACTAACAATATTTAGGGATCAGTTTTGAAATTTAGGAAAAACGCTGTATCTCGAAGGGAAATCACTTTTAGCTAAAAGTAACGATTTTTACGGGTTTTCTAAAGGGAAACCAACTATAAAAAACATATTTAAAGAGAGAAAGAAAATTCTGAAAAATTTCGATTTTTGAATTTTGGAAAATGCGCTTTATCTCGAGAACAAAGCACTTTTAGGCAAAACTAACGATATTTAGGGATCAGTTTTGAAATTTAGGAAAAACGCTGTATCTCGAAGGGAAATCACTTTTAGCTAAAAGTAACGATTTTTACGGGTTTTCTAAAGGGAAACCAACTATAAAAAACATATTTAAAGAGAGAAAGAAAATTTTGGAAAAAGCGCAATATCCCGAGAAGAAAGCACTTTTAGGCAAAACTAACGATATTTAGGGATCAGTTTTGAAATTTAGGAAAAACGCTGTATCTCGAAGGGAAATCACTTTTAGCTAAAAGTAACGATTTTTACGGGTTTTCTAAAGGGAAACCAACTATAAAAAACATATTTAAAGAGAGAAAGAAAATTCTGAAAAATTTCGATTTTTGAATTTTGGAAAATGCGCTTTATCTCGAGAACAAAGCACTTTTACGCAAAACTAACGATATTTAGGGATCAGTTTTGAAATTTAGGAAAAACGCTGTATCTCGAAGGGAAATCACTTTTAGCTAAAAGTAACGATTTTTACGGGTTTTCTAAAGGGAAACCAACTATAAAAAACATATTTAAAGAGAGAAAGAAAATTCTGAAAAATTTCGATTTTTGAATTTTGGAAAATGCGCTTTATCTCGAGAACAAAGCACTTTTAGGCAAAACTAACAATATTTAGGGATCAGTTTTGAAATTTAGGAAAAACGCTGTATCTCGAAGGGAAATCACTTTTAGCTAAAAGTAACGATTTTTACGGGTTTTCTAAAGGGAAACCAACTATAAAAAACATATTTAAAGAGAGAAAGAAAATTCTGAAAAATTTCGATTTTTGAATTTTGGAAAATGCGCTTTATCTCGAGAACAAAGCACTTTTAGGCAAAACTAACGATATTTAGGGATCAGTTTTGAAATTTAGGAAAAACGCTGTATCTCGAAGGGAAATCACTTTTAGCTAAAAGTAACGATTTTTACGGGTTTTCTTAAGGGAAACCAACTATAAAAAACATATTTAAAGAGAGAAAGAAAATTCTGAAAAATTTCGATTTTTGAATTTTGGAAAATGCGCTTTATCTCGAGAACAAAGCACTTTTAGGCAAAACTAACAATATTTAGGGATCAGTTTTGAAATTTAGGAAAAACGCTGTATCTCGAAGGGAAATCACTTTTAGCTAAAAGTAACGATTTTTACGGGTTTTCTAAAGGGAAACCAACTATAAAAAACATATTTAAAGAGAGAAAGAAAATTCTGAAAAATTTCGATTTTTGAATTTTGGAAAATGCGCTTTATCTCGAGAACAAAGCACTTTTAGGCAAAACTAACGATATTTAGGGATCAGTTTTGAAATTTAGGAAAAACGCTGTATCTCGAAGGGAAATCACTTTTAGCTAAAAGTAACGATTTTTACGGGTTTTCTAAAGGGAAACCAACTATAAAAAAACATATTTAAAGAGAGAAAGAAAATTCTGAAAAATTTCGATTTTTGAATTTTGGAAAATGCGCTTTATCTCGAGAACAAAGCACTTTTAGGCAAAACTAACAATATTTAGGGATCAGTTTTGAAATTTAGGAAAAACGCTGTATCTCGAAGGGAAATCACTTTTAGCTAAAAGTAACGATTTTTACGGGTTTTCTAAAGGGAAACCAACTATAAAAAACATATTTAAAGAGAGAAAGAAAATTCTGAAAAATTTCGATTTTTGAATTTTGGAAAATGCGCTTTATCTCGAGAACAAAGCACTTTTAGGCAAAACTAACGATATTTAGGGATCAGTTTTGAAATTTAGGAAAAACGCTGTATCTCGAAGGGAAATCACTTTTAGCTAAAAGTAACGATTTTTACGGGTTTTCTAAAGGGAAACCAACTATAAAAAACATATTTAAAGAGAGAAAGAAAATTCTGAAAAATTTCGATTTTTGAATTTTGGAAAATGCGCTTTATCTCGAGAACAAAGCACTTTTAGGCAAAACTAACAATATTTAGGGATCAGTTTTGAAATTTAGGAAAAACGCTGTATCT
This sequence comes from Baccha elongata, assembly GCA_951217065.1. Lineage (NCBI taxonomy): Eukaryota > Metazoa > Arthropoda > Insecta > Diptera > Syrphidae > Baccha > Baccha elongata. The sequence goes on from OX578272.1 coordinate 113,833,065, forward strand.
CGAAGGGAAATCACTTTTAGCTAAAAGTAACGATTTTTACGGGTTTTCTAAAGGGAAACCAACTATAAAAAACATATTTAAAGAGAGAAAGAAAATTCTGAAAAATTTCGATTTTTGAATTTTGGAAAATGCGCTTTATCTCGAGAACAAAGCACTTTTAGGCAAAACTAACAATATTTAGGGATCAGTTTTGAAATTTAGGAAAAACGCTGTATCTCGAAGGGAAATCACTTTTAGCTAAAAGTAACGATTTTTACGGGTTTTCTAAAGGGAAACCAACTATAAAAAACATATTTAAAGAGAGAAAGAAAATTCTGAAAAATTTCGATTTTTGAATTTTGGAAAATGCGCTTTATCTCGAGAACAAAGCACTTTTACGCAAAACTAACGATATTTAGGGATCAGTTTTGAAATTTAGGAAAAACGCTGTATCTCGAAGGGAAATCACTTTTAGCTAAAAGTAACGATTTTTACGGGTTTTCTAAAGGGAAACCAACTATAAAAAACATATTTAAAGAGAGAAAGAAAATTTTGGAAAAAGCGCAATATCCCGAGAAGAAAGCACTTTTAGGCAAAACTAACGATATTTAGGGATCAGTTTTGAAATTTAGGAAAAACGCTGTGTCTCGAAGGGAAATCACTTTTAGCTAAAAGTAACGATTTTTACGGGTTTTCTAAAGGGAAACCAACTATAAAAAACATATTTAAAGAGAGAAAGAAAATTCTGAAAAATTTCGATTTTTGAATTTTGGAAAATGCGCTTTATCTCGAGAACAAAGCACTTTTACGCAAAACTAACGATATTTAGGGATCAGTTTTGAAATTTAGGAAAAACGCTGTATCTCGAAGGGAAATCACTTTTAGCTAAAAGTAACGATTTTTACGGGTTTTCTAAAGGGAAACCAACTATAAAAAACATATTTAAAGAGAGAAAGAAAATTCTGAAAAATTTCGATTTTTGAATTTTGGAAAATGCGCTTTATCTCGAGAACAAAGCACTTTTAGGCAAAACTAACAATATTTAGGGATCAGTTTTGAAATTTAGGAAAAACGCTGTATCTCGAAGGGAAATCACTTTTAGCTAAAAGTAACGATTTTTACGGGTTTTCTAAAGGGAAACCAACTATAAAAAACATATTTAAAGAGAGAAAGAAAATTCTGAAAAATTTCGATTTTTGAATTTTGGAAAATGCGCTTTATCTCGAGAACAAAGCACTTTTAGGCAAAACTAACGATATTTAGGGATCAGTTTTGAAATTTAGGAAAAACGCTGTATCTCGAAGGGAAATCACTTTTAGCTAAAAGTAACGATTTTTACGGGTTTTCTAAAGGGAAACCAACTATAAAAAACATATTTAAAGAGAGAAAGAAAATTTTGGAAAAAGCGCAATATCCCGAGAAGAAAGCACTTTTAGGCAAAACTAACGATATTTAGGGATCAGTTTTGAAATTTAGGAAAAACGCTGTATCTCGAAGGGAAATCACTTTTAGCTAAAAGTAACGATTTTTACGGGTTTTCTAAAGGGAAACCAACTATAAAAAACATATTTAAAGAGAGAAAGAAAATTCTGAAAAATTTCGATTTTTGAATTTTGGAAAATGCGCTTTATCTCGAGAACAAAGCACTTTTACGCAAAACTAACGATATTTTGGGATCAGTTTTGAAATTTAGGAAAAACGCTGTATCTCGAAGGGAAATCACTTTTAGCTAAAAGTAACGATTTTTACGGGTTTTCTAAAGGGAAACCAACTATAAAAAACATATTTAAAGAGAGAAAGAAAATTCTGAAAAATTTCGATTTTTGAATTTTGGAAAATGCGCTTTATCTCGAGAACAAAGCACTTTTAGGCAAAACTAACAATATTTAGGGATCAGTTTTGAAATTTAGGAAAAACGCTGTATCTCGAAGGGAAATCACTTTTAGCTAAAAGTAACGATTTTTACGGGTTTTCTAAAGGGAAACCAACTATAAAAAACATATTTAAAGAGAGAAAGAAAATTCTGAAAAATTTCGATTTTTGAATTTTGGAAAATGCGCTTTATCTCGAGAACAAAGCACTTTTAGGCAAAACTAACGATATTTAGGGATCAGTTTTGAAATTTAGGAAAAACGCTGTATCTCGAAGGGAAATCACTTTTAGCTAAAAGTAACGATTTTTACGGGTTTTCTAAAGGGAAACCAACTATAAAAAACATATTTAAAGAGAGAAAGAAAATTCTGAAAAATTTCGATTTTTGAATTTTGGAAAATGCGCTTTATCTCGAGAACAAAGCACTTTTAGGCAAAACTAACAATATTTAGGGATCAGTTTTGAAATTTAGGAAAAACGCTGTATCTCGAAGGGAAATCACTTTTAGCTAAAAGTAACGATTTTTACGGGTTTTCTAAAGGGAAACCAACTATAAAAAACATATTTAAAGAGAGAAAGAAAATTCTGAAAAATTTCGATTTTTGAATTTTGGAAAATGCGCTTTATCTCGAGAACAAAGCACTTTTAGGCAAAACTAACGATATTTAGGGATCAGTTTTGAAATTTAGGAAAAACGCTGTATCTCGAAGGGAAATCACTTTTAGCTAAAAGTAACGATTTTTACGGGTTTTCTAAAGGGAAACCAACTATAAAAAACATATTTAAAGAGAGAAAGAAAATTCTGAAAAATTTCGATTTTTGAATTTTGGAAAAATGCGCTTTATCTCGAGAACAAAGCACTTTTAGGCAAAACTAACAATATTTAGGGATCAGTTTTGAAATTTAGGAAAAACGCTGTATCTCGAAGGGAAATCACTTTTAGCTAAAAGTAACGATTTTTACGGGTTTTCTAAAGGGAAACCAACTATAAAAAACATATTTAAAGAGAGAAAGAAAATTCTGAAAAATTTCGATTTTTGAATTTTGGAAAATGCGCTTTATCTCGAGAACAAAGCACTTTTAGGCAAAACTAACGATATTTAGGGATCAGTTTTGAAATTTAGGAAAAACGCTGTATCTCGAAGGGAAATCACTTTTAGCTAAAAGTAACGATTTTTACGGGTTTTCTAAAGGGAAACCAACTATAAAAAACATATTTAAAGAGAGAAAGAAAATTCTGAAAAATTT